>JBAMHV010000010.1:9916091-9948096 GCA_037177535.1 Pseudomugil gertrudae
GTGGAGTTTATCATGTTTAGACACAGAGAACATGTTTCTAAAAGAACTATAAAATATTATATAATGATATATATATATATATATATATATATATATATATATAATATAAATAAAAGCAATGATTTTAGGTTGAATTTAAAAGTGCCCAATATTGGTGGAAGTTCAGTCCCCTAAATTCTTCTGCTTCTCCATGTTTGGTCTGGACTCTGTCTGGGTCATCTGACCCGAGTCATTGCATCTAAATGCTTTTCTAGATTTATCTTGTAACTAAAGTTATTCTCTACAGTTTTGAGTTTGAGGGCTGCAGGAAGGAACATGATGTTCCGTGTTGCAGCATGGCAAAATGAGTCTATAACAGCTCTTGCGTTTCTCCAGCACATTGTGGCGAGGGTGTAAAGGGCTACACAGTATAGTCCTTAACCTTGGTAGCGTTCTCCTATCAGCTACACACCCACAACACACTTTCCAGATCAGTTTGTCGAGTCTGTTGGTGTCAGACCCATTCACTCTGCTGGTCCAGCACACAGCAGCATAAATAATGACACTGCCCACTACAGACTTATCGAATACCCTGAACATTGACCGGCAAATACTGAAAGACTTCAATCTCTTCAGGAAGTAGGTAGTTCTTGGCTCTTCCTGTAGATGGCGCCTTTGGTTTTAGAAATCATATGATTGAAGGAACTTCAAATATAATGTCTGCAAAAAAACATTGTTTTGATTTAAAAGCTTTTTCTAAATAATTGACTTAATAATTTTTTATTGTGCATATTTTCTGTTGCATTGCAACTTTTTCAGCATTGCTATATAAAAATTACTCTGGATGATTGGAATCAGTAGCGCCTAAGCTATCGGGCTTGTTAAACTTCCCTTCACAGTCTATGCTCTAGTAATCAGTGAGGACATTTTTCATTAAAATGAGCTACTGGAACTGACAGTTTTGCTATAAGAAATGTTTATTAACAAAGTGCATTAGATTTTAAATAAATCCAGACACTGCTTTCCCCAAAGTCTTCTCAACAGTATGTATGGTGTTAATATAATGCAGCCCAGCATAATATATAATGGCAACCTCTACCAGCTTCTGATAAACTGAGGGGGCAGATGAGTGGAGTGCCCCACCTGGGTATTGTGAGTGTCAAGTGAAGCTGAGAGACCCACGTGACCGAGGTGGGACACAGGAGAGGGCCCGGCGCTGAGGAGGGGACTGGTGCTAGCAGTAGTTTCAGTGAAGAGGTGGTTTTGGTAGCAGGGCTCTTTGGGACCATTGAGCCGCTGGAGTTGGGCTAACGTTTGCTGCCGTGTGGAGGCCATCTTGGCCTGATGGCGACGCAGCTGAATGAGGAGCAGAGTGAGCTCCTCAGGCTGTCACAGGCATCACAAGATATTGAGTCAGACAGAGCATGTTAAGCAAAAACTCTCCATTTTTCAAGAAGTAACCCTGCTTCCACAGCATTTAAAGCCAAGTTGCTCTGCAGCTGATGGCTCATCTGGAGAAGCAGAAGCACTGCTAAACTTAGGATTAATGCTGTTTAGAAGAAATGCAGGGTCGCAGAAATTGCACTTCAGACAAGTGAGAAACTTTTTCCCATCAGAAATCCCCCAAAATCAGCAACCAGCTGTTTGACCATAGCAGAACATGTATCCACAAGTGCTTTTACCTGTTGTGATGCTGATTACTGAACACAACTGAACTACCTCTAAAAACAAAAGGTTCCAAAAATGTTAAAAATCCACAATGTTCCATAACATTAGTGACACTGTATTCACTTATAAAACGTACCGTTTTGCCATGAAGGCTGGGCGCGCTGACTGTGTGTGTCATGTATCCAGATGGAGGCATTGAGCGTCTCTCGATTGTAGTAGCCTGCATAAAAATAAGCACAAACGCATCAAAAATACTTTTTGAAGAAATAATACACATAAATCGTATATTAAATATGACATATGGGTATATCATATTTAATACAGCTCCAAAGTAGCAGCTGTTTGCAATAAACCAACAGGAAACATTTAAATTGTTCAGCACAACTAGCACAAGCAGTTTATCCAAATTCAGTAGAAAAAGCCACTTTCAATGACCACTGCAGTCTCAAACTGATTCAATCCTTTCCTTACAAACATTTTTAGCACTTTAAACACCTTTTTGCCTTAACAACCTGCTGCAAACATGATGCAAAGCCAGACAGCAGCTATTGGTAGCGTTCCTGTGGAATCTCAGCCCCTTCCTCATAGGTAAAGGTCTCCAGGTCACTATTGCTTATGGCTTTGGGTGCTCCATCTGCCTTTTTAAAATCCCTCAAAGATTTGCAATGAAGTTAAAGTCAGGCCACTCTAATATCTTCTTCAGAAACCAAAAAACCTGATTTGCATATTGATACTTCTATTCAGTAGGTTGAACAGTTTTGAGACTGCAGTGATCCTTTAAAGTAGCATTTTCTGTTTTATTTGGAGACACCACTTATGATATTAGTTGTGTTGAGCTATTTAAATGGTTATTTTTTTTCATTTTTTATTGCAAACAGCTGCTCACTTGTACTTTTTGCCAATAAACCTAATTTGCAGTGAAGCTTGGATAATTTTGACAGCAAATGGAGTTACTGCAAATTCAACGTGGTCTTACAAGAATATATCTGTTACTGAATAACAACTACGTCCAAATAACCAAAGGCTACACACATTGCTTACGAAGACAATGTAAAACACATAACCTTCATAACAAAATACTGTGTTGCTATCTCAGGGCAAATTGAATGACTGTGTGGGAGAATCAGAGCACATTTGCATAATGTTTCGCTCAATATTAAAAGTAGTCCATTCACATACATAAGGCCAGCTGCTGAGTTTTATCATTATACATAAATGTGACAAATGTGCTTTCACACAATGTATATGCAGATTATTTATCATTATTCAATACAGAATTAGGACAGGATGCATTTTACCTGTTTTCACTCACTGTGTACAAATGTACTTCCTAAGGATAAGACTGCCCAGTCAGTGAAGCAGAGTTACAACAAACACCATTTAATATCAGAAGAACCAGTTTTATATGGAGAAATCGTAACTTGAAGAAGATTAATTATACATTTTAAGCAAAGTCAAATGGACGGATGGATGGATGTGAACACAAATATGGCAGTTATGTAAAAATGTTGCTTCATTCCCATGATGGGCAATGATACGGTTATATTTCGTCATTTGACAGTAAAAACATTAGAAACCACAACTTCTTTGCCAAGTGAGACTTTCATCTGAAGTCAACACTAAACAACTTGAAACTGCTGTGAAGGACTTCAAAGGTCAAAGAAGCAGCAGAAAAACAAGTGTTATTCAGGTTCTGTCAGATATTGTTTTACCTTTATCATCTGGGATTTGGTCCTGCGTGGAGAAACGGTAAAAGGGATGTCCAGCACAGACATATCACCCACGGGCCTCACCGTCACCCGTTCGGCAGGCGTGTGCGGCCTTCGTGTGGGTGACAAGGTTCTGCTGAAGCCGGGTGGAGGCCCCGGTGGAGGGATGTCTGTGGACGAAGGTGGCACCGAAACACAACGAGGGCCTCCCTCTGGCCTGGGTGCCGAGGAAGAAGGAGGCACGGTAGATGGGGGGCGGGAGCCAAATGGATACTCTGGAGCTGGAGTATAAAGCGGGGCTGTGGGGCTACCATGACGGAACTGGTGGCGTTGTTGCCATTCGTACAGCTGCCAGACAGTGTTGGAAGCTGGGCCTCCCTGATCTGGCGTGAGGCGGAAGTGACTCAGACGGTCTTGGGCATACTTGTACTCACTGAGTCGGCCTGGTGGGGGGCTCTGACGAGGAGTTTTTGGCAGGGTCTGATAGGCGTCCACAGATGAATACTTGTGCTGGGTTGGTGGCGTGCGACGGGGAAGAGTGTTCTCTCTGGATGAGGGGCTGTTGTGTAAGAAAACACAAAAATTATTTTCTGCCAAACACAATACAAGTTTGTTTTCAGACTGAAGGCGTTTCTTATGATTGTATTTAAACTTAACCTTGCAGCCTTTCATAAGCAACATGTACTTATCACTCATTCCCTCACAGTTACATACCATGATAAAATTGATTAAACTGTATCATGGTATAAGTGCTTCATATCAGTCTATTTCAATAATTATTCTTTTTTTTTCCAAAATAAGGACCAGGAGAATAAAAAGCTGATTATAAAAACTTTGATTAAAAAAGTAACGTAAGATTTTAAAAGAAGTCAACACAACCATAAACAACTGCTGAATAAACCAATCAGTGTTAAAAATAGACATTAAATAAATGTTTAAACAAAATGTGCAAAGTAGCATGTAAATAAATAGAAAACCTAATATTGAGCTAACATCTCTGACATGTACCTAGGGCTGGATGATATAGAAAAAGAATCTTGATATTGATAAATATCAAAGATCCAAATTAATTATATTTTCAGCTGCATTACTTTATTGTTTCATTGGAGAAAAATATAGAAAACGCAGCTCTGAATGTTCTTGCTGTAATAAAAGGTGTTTTGTTGGTTTTCCCATTTCAGACTTTCTATAGCCAGTTTAGTTTAATGGAAGAAGCTTTAATGGTATATTTTATGGCCATAAAATGTTTTCTTTCAAGTATTCTAGTCTATTTGCAACTAAACACATATAATATTGTAAACAGTTGTTTAAGGACAAAGTTGTTTTAATCCCTTTAGTTTGTTAGTGAATGCTAACTCATAGCCTACCAGTAGTATTTTATACTGACTTTAGCTATAAGCTAACATATCACTTCCTATCAAACCTTTATATTGAGCCGTTTTTTCTATTGCACTATGTGTCTATCAACCAATACATGTTATCAAATTATTACATTAATTTACAGATTCCAAGAAGAACAGAAAAATCTGGTTCTTCATTTCACAAAGTACTTTGTTATTTATTCTTTTCTGCTTGTGATACAGTATACTACAGACCCACTTCAGTTTGAAATGAAACCATTTATGTGCAATAAATAGCAACATACCCTCTGTGATCAGCTTTCTGAACTTTGACCCAATGCTCCACCTGATCCAGAGTGCTTCTCCTCTGCACCTGCTTGAATGTGTCAGTTGCTGGTGGCTCTGGTGCCCTTTGGTACGTCCCAGCTGCAATGCCATTGGGCTCCAGGATGGGGCTGGGCGTGGAGACAAGGCCGTTTCTCGTGCAAACGCTGGAGGGCAAAGTCGAAGCGGCTCTTGACGGAGCCCGGGACGGCACCTGAGACACAGGTGCTGAAGCCGACACGTGGTCTGACTGTGGTACAGCGTTGGCTGGAGGGTTAGATGAAAGTGAAGTGTGTGTGTCCATTTCCAGAGCAGTGTTTTCTATGGTGTGTTCTGGCACGATGTTACCCAGGGAGACTTTGTGAAAGCTGCAGCGCTCCTCTGTGTCGCGGCGTATGGGCTCCAGGAGAACCTCATGAATGACAGGCCTTGTGGTCTTAGAGTCCAAGGTTTTGGTCTTGTGGTGGTTGACATGGTTTGTCTGGGGAAGAGCCTGCTGTAACAACTTATCTAACTTGTCAGCCGGTCTGTAAAAAGAGGACAATTAAAATGTGTGGTTTACGCACAAACGCTTTGCAACTTCCTCCTAAATACAGTAAGAATATCACGACATGGCTGTTAACACATGCCATTTTGGTCCACAGGACTTCTCAAAGAAAAGAACGATTTTGCTTTGATTGAAGAGTAAGTCATTGTTCTGCTGTCTTGAACTGAATCTACACAAAAAGGAAAACTTTTAGCCTAGTTTCTGACTTAGAAGTCAGAACTAAGTGCACAACAAAGATGATTCTACATCAAGGAAGATAACAAAAGCCTTGATACCACAACTTGATTTTCAGCTCATTAAAGAAATCTCATGTGACATGAAGCTCTCAGCCTTGAAAAACAGCCATTACTTGACATTAAATGAACACAAACAAGTCAACTTTTTCAGTTTGAAAGTATTCAGTAATTGCTTTGTTTTCAAGCAGGTAAAAATATATGCAATAATGTAAAATAGCACAGTTGTATCTGAACTGTTCTGCTTTGAGCATTGAAATAATTAAAAAATAATGTGTTATTGGTTATGTGTTCTACCAAATAAAAATCTACCCACTGTGGAAACAAACAAGTTCTTAAAAAGGAGGTTTAACATGCCAGCAAACAGTAATGCTACAGTCAAAGCTTTCTAATGACAAAAATGCAAGACAATGGGATAAAAAATTAGTTTAGAAAATTCCCAACTGGAAAATGTCTGCAGCTTCGCTTCTCTCTTGTTATTCACCAACAGCGGGTGTCGGCTTGTGGTATTTCCCTCTTCAAAAACAGTCAAATGAAAATGAAGTGGTGCGTGCAGGGTGCCTGAGGCTGCCAGTGAATGATGGGGCGTATTTGATCTGCTCTACCTCCCATAGTCGACACATTAATAATACATGGAACGAGCCACTACTCAAAAATACCACCGTTAGAAAGCACACTTTTAATGCAACCAAGCATTAAAACAAATGCACATCGTATGCTGGCATTCTTGCACATTAGTTGAGATGTTGCTCCAGGTATTTGTACCATTTGATGTGGCACAAGAGGCTACTAAATAACAAAGCTTTCAAGAAGAGATGTTTTACTAGCAGCTAAAGCTTAGTTATCATACATATCATCATAAACAAAGACAATCTTACATGACAGCTGAGCTGATCTGTTGTCAATTTGAGAAGTAAACAAAACATGTTTAATGGCAGATAAATTCAAACCTTCCTATATAAAATTGAAAGATCTTAATAAAAATTTGATAGCATTGTATAATCAGACGAATAGATGGAAGACAAACACTTCAAAGGTGAGGACAAATTAAAACAATAAAAAGTAAGAAGCATAATTTTAAATTAAAACCAGAAGGAAATAACATCAACTAACATAATCATGATCAACTCCAGCTTCAAGAAACATAAGCAGAATACACATAAAATAATGTCAAATAAAAAAAACAGGTGAGTCTTTAGTCAGGATAAAAAAAAAGTGTTTCAGCTGATCTGAGGAGTTTTTTTCAGACATGTGGAGCATAGAAGCTGAACGCAGCTTCTCCATGTCTGGTTCTGACTCTGGGAGCTGATAATAGACCAGATCCAGATGACCTGAGAGGCCTGGTACTCATACTGGGTCGAGAGGTCTTTGATGTATTTTGGTCCTAAACCCTTCAGAGCTTTATAGACTAGCAACAAACCTACGTTATTATGTGTTTAGAAGATGAACCTTATATAGTATTACACATTGTGTGTATTGCTGGTACTCATCAGTAAAGACAATAACTGCTCAGATGTTATTTAGTGTTTGTGTGGATTCCTACCTGACAAATGTGTCAGTATTGTTTTGCATCAGTGCGGCCTGGTTCATGGCCTTCAGCCAGGTGTTCATGTCCTCTTGGGTGTCAGCGCTGAAGTAATAGGTCCGCATCCCAGTGTGCTCCGCCTGCGAGCCAATCACAGAGCTCTGCTTGTAAATGTATGAGCGCATACCAGTGTGGCTAGCCTATGGGAAGAGAGGAGAAGTAAGGTCAAGTGGTGGTCAGAGATGCACAGAAATGATTGGAGATAGTGTGGAGGTCACTGACAAAGGAGGGATATCATGCTGTCCAGTGAGAAAGACAACATCAAGGGCAACATAAGCATTGATTGACGAAGAGAAAACCAATAAGGAAAATCACACAGTAGAAATAAACAGACAGGAACGCCAGCCAGGTGCAAACAAAGCCACAAGATTTAACAATGAAACAAGAGAAACTATGAAACTATGTAAATAAAAAAAGTGATTGAAAGAAAAAAAGAACCCCTAAACTTTTAAATCACAAACCATTTTCTTTTAGAAACCTACTGTAACAATATTATAGCAAATTCCACATTACAAACACACACCGTGCTAGAGTTTAGGTTTCTAGCACGGATCCAATATGATTATAAAAGCATATCTACCTATGATGGACGGTATTAACAGACATCGCATCAGTCCTTTAAGCAAAATAAGTCACATAAGAAGGAGGATGAACGGAAAATGCAGAAAAACAGATTTCTAATTATATTGTACTGATACATCTTCACTGAAAGATTAAATTACTCCATTAATTTGCGTGATGCTAGCATCAAGTAGAATCATCACCCATTTGAGCAACTTTCACATAATTATGTAATAGCTGTCTGCCAGTTAACAAAAAGCTATCAGACATACTTCCTGTGCAACAGGGTGTTTTTTTAAGTAAAAAAAATCCCTAAAGTTGAAGCTAAATACGTAGTAAGACATGTCTTATCTCTGATAAGGAGCATGCCAAAATTTAGGAAAAACAATAATTGTTCTTAAATCTTTCCCAATTAAAGAACCAGAAACACAACTTTTATAAATACTAGTGCTGCCTCATGTCCTCTAAATCAGCAACAATCTGCTAACAAAGTCACTGTGACACCTTTATAAGGTGATCAATGTGGCAGTTGTGTAGTTACCGTGCACAACTGCCTAAGTGGCCTGAAAAAGTTATCTAATGCAGCTCAGAGCTTAAAGCCTTCTCCTTTATTTCCCAGAGTGCCATTCATAGCACAGCAGAGAACCCATGAGGGGTAGTTACATTCAACAGGCTTTTCCGTTTGTGTGGGTGGAGACAGTAAAAACACCAGACATCACAGTGACGGGAGTGCATGAAAGTAAGAGAGGTTGCGGCCAAAATAAATGTTTTATTACTTTTCAAAGTAGAATTTTCTGCCTGTACAGATCTCTGGTTTGCTAAGTCTAAGCTTTATAAATGTGCAGTATGTTGTAAAGGGTTTTTAAATATTCACAATAAGAAATTCGGAATTGTAAAAAGTTCACTGAGACCATTTGTTTGATCTTAATACAAACTAAAAAAATGTATTCAACCTGGCGACGAACACATGATCAGTCAGGTGAGTCCACCTTCTCAGTTTAAGGTTTTATATATTAAAACATAATTATAATAATAACCAGGTCTTTAAAATAGGTACATATATCTTCAGAGGAACTAACACATTGCATTATATCCTGTATCAGTATCCATTTAACATATTAACCCAAAATGCAGAAGCAGTGCAGATGATAAGTATCAGCTGGGTGCTGGTAAACAAACAGATCAGTAGCAGTGTGAGTACCTCTTCTCACACTCCCCTATACTCACAAAAAATGCATAAATTGTTTTTATAACTATGTAAATAATTTTGTGTATCTGTTGGTATGAAAAGTGCTTTAGAAATAAAACTTGATTTGATAAAAGCAGATGTTTTGGAAGTTTGTTGGTCTGCAGCATTCAGATGTGTTTTACACAATGCCAAGGAGTAAAAGCATCTGCAAAGATCTTAAAGAGGAATATTTCAGCCAGACCATCTGGGATGGGGTTTAAAGTAATCCATAAACAATGTGGATTCCATCATGTTACCGGTCTTGTTAGGATTGAACTTCTTGGCATATTAATTTCAAAGAAACTTTTGCTCAGAAACTGCAAGAAATTCCAGAGCTACTTTTTACACTCTATAGGGCTTTGTTAGCATATTAAATATCAAATGTCACGAAAGCCCAATGATAAAACACAAGTATGGCCTTTTTTTAAAGGGTTATACAAAAAGAAAATGGCAGCAGAGCTTAAGCTTTGAAAAACTGCATCTAACTACAAAACTTCCCCAACATTGTCCTTTGGACAGACCAGACCAAAGTAGACATGTTATGGACACAGTGTACAGCACGATGTCTGGTGAAATACAACCCCAGCCCACCAGTATACACATCTCATAGCAACTTTGAAGTAGATTGTAATAATTCAGAGGTCTTTTAAGCATTTAACCTTATAAAGCCCATCTGAGACACTTTGCATCACTTTATGGTAAAAATAAAATATTGTCTGTCATAAAATCATTGTTTTTTGTGACATTTTATTAAATGGTCAAATAAAGACAAACACAACACAAAGTACTTTCTCATTTTGGTGAAGTTTTTGTGTAATATATCAAGCGCTGATGTTTATTTTCTGTTGGGCATAAATTATATTTTAGTTATCTTTCATAATAGGAAAACACAGTCAAATAAATAAACTGGCATGAAATTCAGGAAACAGTATATCAGTTACACCTGTTCTTTAATAATGGCCTCTAAGTGTTTTGTATCCTTAATAGAGATGTCCTTGTTGGAAATGTGGCATCGTTAGATCCCTTTTGAAAGTGAGCTGCCCTTCATTGAAAGCGGCTTAATAAATGTCCCATTTTTCTTTTTCCTTCTTTCCTTTCTTTGCTGCTTCAGGAGACCAGGAGAGAAATTAGAGCATCTACTCCACAACAGATGTATGTAAATTAAACAAATTAAACACCAAGTCTCCCTGATCATGCTTATTTCTCAGTATAATGAAACACAACCAGGCTGGTGCTGGGATCCAATATGGCTGCAACACAAATATTTCTATGTGATCTTGGTTAAGAGAATTAATGTGATCCCTCAGCTGCACGGCTTTCTTGTCTTCAGCATGACAGTCAGTAACACACAAAACAAGTCCCACTGAGGCTGTTTAATGTACACACGAAACACATTCACGAATAAAGCAGACTGTCACCCTGCTGTTCCATCCGTGTTACTGTAAACTCCAAACAAACCCTGCCAAATGAATCCAAACAAGAACACAAACAGCATGACAATTCACGCCCCTTCTGAAAGTGCTGCCATCTGGCTGCTCTGACTTATCTCGGTAGCTACAGCGAAGCCTTACCAAAAGAAAAAAAGGCAGAAATGCAACTTTCGGACTCAGAATGCTAAGACAAAACCTTTTAGGATTCGGGGTTACATCGTGTACCTAACGCACTCAGGACTCAGTGACCTGGCATATATTACCCCCATTTTATGTTGTTCAGGTAGATGAGTAGAGGGGGGAAGTTTGCATTATTGCACAGTGAAACTGTGTAGGGGTGACTAAAACCTAATATTGTCAGTAGCAATGTTCTTATCTGTAAGAAGCTCATTCCAATGCAATGACTTAAGGGTAAAGTTTCCACTCAGGTCAGCAGCGTTGGCCAATTATTTTTATATCACGTTTCTGAGGTCGGACTCTCACTTTCTGAGGAAGTATTCTGTCGTGGTAAGAAGATTTTATGTTGCTGGCTTTTATTTGTAACTAAACACCAGGATTTTGAATTAACTTACTAATAAGAAAAAAACTGAGCTTAACAGTAAGTTCATATTAAAATGGAGACCTCCGTCTGCCAACTTGAAGTAAACTTACCAATGATTTGATACCACTTTCTGGATGGGAAAATGGTCAGAAAAAATAGTTAACATGGATTATTGTGTCTTTATTTAGAGTTTTCAGAAGTGATTTGAGCATCCAAAACAAAGGTGCCAGTGATAAAACTTACAACATACCATCTGTGGATGTCTGCAGATTGTCTTGATACTTATTCATGAAGTTTTGTTCCTTTCTTCTTTAAGGCTATTGATTAACCCTTACAGCTCAAGCACAATGTACACAAAGTACAATGTTGGATGAAAACTGTTGTTTTACCAGAAAAATACAAATATATTAATTTATATGCAAAATCTACCAGTCTCTGTGGGGAACTACTTTCAGCTTTTTTGTTTTTGGCTTAATCTTTTTATAGGATTTTGGGAGCTCTACTTGCTTATATTTTACAATAGCTGGACAGGAAAGGGATTAGAGAGAATGGGGAAAGACATGCAGTTATGGGCACCAGGGCTGGACTTGAACCTGTACTGAGCAACTGGAGCTTCTGCACAACAGCTGAACAACACCATCCATCAATCCATCCATTATCTGTACCGCTGGAGCCTAACCCTGAAATCATTGGGCGAGAGACAGGATACACCCAGGTTGACAGTCCATCATAGGGCCAATCCATAGAGATAAACAACCAGTCACACACATTCACAGGACAATTTCGACCAATAAACCTAACATGCATACATGCATGTCTGTTTACAGTGGGAGGAAGCCAGAGTCTGAGCAGAGGCTCGAACCAGCGACTTCCATGGCGAGTCTGCATTGCTAACCACCACACCATCATGCAACCCAACAATAACAATAATTTGTTAATACTATAAAATTATTATTACTAATATATATATGACCTGTGACCTGAAAAAGCTGCTGTAAATTAATTTCCCTATGATTTCAAATCAATTATCTTAAATGTGCATTTTTTCAGTTGAAATTTCAAAACTGCTTTACTGAAAGGTCTAACGGATAAAAAATATAGATGTATTGTCAATTTTTAGTGTCATATAAACAGAGTCATATTTTGTTTTGGCCACTGCAAACACAGCATCATGCACTACTTTATGAAAGGCAGAGGCCGCACAGAACTAGCAAATATAATTAAATATAACTTTCTGAAAAATCTTATTATTCGCAACACAAACAAGTACTTTAACAAACCATTTTCAAAAAGATGCCTGTTCCCTCACCATCAGGGCCCTTAACAGAGGAGCTCCTACAGCCACAATGAGACCGGCAGCTCGATGATAAACAGAGGACTCTGCTACTAGTCAGTATTTGTATGAACTTGAAGGTATAATTGAAGCGAGCTAAGTTCCAAGGCATATACATTTATCCTGTAACATGTAGCATAAACTGACATCCAACTACTATTGCCAAAGCCATCCCCATTTATTCCAAACTGCATCCATGATAGCTTGTACAGAGGAATGGCCTAATTTAGCAGAAAATGTTGACCACAAAACCATGCAACCTTTACCGGACCATACGCATTTAAATGCTCTACACTCAGCATCTAATTTTACCACAGTGGCTTCCAACAGTCACACATGCAGTAATGTCACAATGTAACACACACCACCATGCTAAAATAACACCGGGAGTCTATGTTTTTCTTTAACAAGAATGCTGAGAGGGTCATTCAGCACTGAGTGCATGACCGACACACCTACACACTGAAACCACAGATTGCCAAGCTTCTTTTTTCCCCTGTTGCCTGTGTCCGTGTGGGAGTTTGTGGCACTTTAAAAGGTGTTTCTGATAATCTGTTTCCTTCTCTGTCACGCTTTATGAAAGAAAAAAAAGAAAATCCCTCTTTTCTTATCATATCCTTCCGTCCCTTATTTCACAGCTATCCACCCATATCACGGCTGTCCTCTCCATCCTTTCTATCACTTCCTCTCTTTATTTTGCTTTATATTTCCACTCTGAATCACTTCCTGCCTTTTCTCTGCTCTATTTCTCTCAGCCTGAAAATATCACTTACCTCTCACACTCACAAAAGCTTGCAATAGTGCCTCCCCAACGCCTATGTGGACAGCCCCTGACAAACGCGTACTCTCTTTTTGTCCAAGCGCTATTTAAAGAGTCATTGTGCTCATATAGATAAGCCTCTGAGGCCAGACCACCACTGAGCTCCTGATAACGTAACTCCTCTCAAACCTCCTGCTGTAGAAGCTGAATTTTAAACACATCCAAAGACACCAAAAAAAACCAACAATCGTTTGTTTGTGTCTCAGCTTTAGGAAAATATTCAGTGTTCTGTTAGTAAAATCCTGCTGGAGAGGTTTATTTATATAAAAGTTGACATTAAATGCACCTTGATGGGGGAAAAACTGTCAAAGTTAAGTTGCAAGATTGCAACTAAATTTCTAATAAGTTTAAATGTTATTTTTTGCTATCCTTCATTTCTTCAAAAGTAGTCTGAGATGCTGTGACTTCCAAACACCGAGGTTTTTCTTCACACCATCAAAAATTGCATGCTGGTACAACAGATGCGACAGATGGAGGAGACAGAAAGAGGGCGCATACTGTAGATGAGTGGTGAGCCCAAAACCAGATAAGGCAAATACAAAGTTTTATAATGTGATAAAGGAGGGAGGAAAGAGAAGGGCATGAAAAAGAAGGCAGAGAGATTAAATAAGAAGGAACACTGACAGAAAAAAACATTTTCAAGACATGCATCAAGGTTAGAAGAATATACAAGGCTCATGTATATTCTGTCATGTTTTGAACCACACCAATGGCAGACAACATTGAGAGCATAGAGTACCTATTTATGGGAGGGCTTTCACTGGGCGGTGTGACACACTCACAGGGAGGGAGGGAAGTCCCAGTCAGGCAGCCAGCCAATGGGAACAAGAGAGGGAAGAGGATTTGGTCAGGCTGAAGGGTGGGAGTTAAAGATTTAGCTGAATGTGGTCTAGCAGGAGGTGGATGCAGACCTGAGCATCATTTTAAACCAAACTGTGATTTATTCTGATCTTCTCTAAAGTAACTATACAGAATTCTTTGTTTATTTATTTGGGGGGGGGGGGACACAGATTAATTATGTTTGGTCATTTTGACATGCCCAAAGAGTATATTTTCTGCAAATCTTCTTTTAACACACACACACATACATACACGCAGTTTATGTTTACATCAATATTGAAAATTATAAGTGGGACAAAATTGGTATTTAGGATTTCTGTAAAAAAAAAAAGCAAATATCAAACAACTCTAAAAAAATATTAATGCGTTCATAAATTTACAGCAAGTAAATGCCATTAAATGAGGATGATGAATGTGGAAATTCTAGGAGTCTGGGTGAGACTTGGCCCAATAATCAGAAGCAAATACAGGTCTTGCTTTACAATAATGCAAAAACCAGCTTGTCCAGGCTGATATGACTGAGTGTAAACTGGTTTTATTAGAAAGAGCATAGCTTTAGTAGAGCTAAGCTAAGTAGAGAAATGTGTTTACATTATCTACATTATCTTTTATACTGAAAAGCAAGCTGATTTCCAGAAACACATGAGTGAATTCCTGACTACAAAAAGTAAACTAAACTCTTTGCATACCGTATGTATTGTTTGTTTATTATATACGTATTTATCACATATTTACAGTATATAATACAATCATATGTAAGTAATGTACAACATGCCTCACTGTCAGCTTCTGGGCTCAGCTCAAAACCTTTTGCCTCAGGGAATGGAGAAGCCTCATGCCATTCCAGTGGCAGTATAAGCTAGTCTAACTCAATAGAGATGCTGACAGACAATCACAGGAATGGATGGTGCTGCAACAGGTGGTGAGTGCTGCGTAGCGCTGAGAGCTGGCTGGATGTGAAGGTATGCTTATGATTGTACTGCTTTGTACTATCATTAAAAAAAAGTCATTCAAATGAACACTGAAAAAGATTACAATTAAAGCCATATTGCATGGAAAAGAAAGAACTAGAGCGAACTGAAATGGTCACTCAAACAGGGCTTGTTACAGCTTAAAGAAATTGGAAAACATGCAAACAATGATTTTGAAGTCTTAAAAATTATCTCGAGGGCAAATGGTTGCTTAGCAGCATATGTTTTGTCGGCCTTCTGCAGAAAAAGTATGTTTTTAGATGAAGATGAATGCAGGTTTTCTCTGACAAGCTTCTGTGCCAGCAATGATATAAAGCACTCAGTGGAAACCTCTCAGCTTTAAATAGAACAAAATGTATACCTTTTATTTTAAGTGCTCTGCTGGGAATAAAAAACATTATGTCTGTCAAGTCTGAATATCTGAAACATGGGACGTTCTAAGTTTTAGAAACAGCTTTTGGCTTTTTTGTACAATCCTGGGACATAAAACATGAAAATAAGCTTGTTAAACCAACACAACTCCAGCCAAATAATTTGTGTTGCTCATTACGCACTTTCTTTTGTTGCTAAATAATTTAAGGAAAGCAGACCCAGTCTCCTAACGGAAAAATAAATAAGTCAAGTTCCATCAGAGAAAGAACCTGATAAATATCATAGTAAATAGAAATAAGAAAAACAAAGGAGACGTACCTTAAAGGCATACTTGCGGCTGATGTGATCCTCGGGTCCCACGGGTGAAATGACATAGCTGGGCAAAGGAATACTGCCTAAGACCGATTCCTCTCTGCTGTCTGAGGGAGGAAGAGGAGGAGCGGGGGGTAGTGGGAGGAATGTAGAAGAGAGTTGTGGGGGGGCGGGGGGTTGACAGAGATATGGAGGATAGGGAGGAGGAATAAAATAAATATCACTCAACACCCACTAATTTCATCTCGGTATCATTATACTGACACACACACACGCACGCACACACACATGCCGTCACTTGTACCATAGTGTTGTGCCAAATGGTAAATGACCAGTCTGGTATTTGAGTGTTACAGAGTAAACATTCCCCTGTTTCAACTGGCAGTCTGCTGTCCTCCCATGCCCAGATCACCCATGCATATGCACACAATTGCACACAGATGCACACAGATGCACATTTTCCTCTATAACAGCGACGATATTCAGTGACAAAACGCAGCCCTTAACCTACACAAGTCTTAACTCTTGAGCAGCCCTTTGAAGAAAACATTTCTCACTTTCTAAAAACATCCTGAGCACTCAAGGTTTTCTGAAATAATCCCTTCAGAGGATTTGTTTTCCTCCTGAATATTGTTGCAGTGTTAGAATGTGTGTGTGCGTGTGTGTGTGTGATAACTGCTGCATCGTAAAATTCAGTTACGATATGAAAATATGCATCTGTGGCACATGTGCACGACATTGGGTGTTTAGCAGAGAGGCGATAAGGCAGCGCTGTGGATTAAAGAGGTAATTGGTTAAAAATAATACAAGGGCCTTTGAAGGAGACATTCCTTAAATGCTAGCTGAGACGGTGGAGTCTTTTTTATCTGCATTCCCCTTTCTGGTCTCACCCAGAGATAGATGTACACACACACCATCTCACGCTATCTACCAGATCTGACCTGACTATGAAAAGTAGAGTTATAATACAAACAACCAGCAGAGTATTAAAGTATTTATGCTGTTGCTAGCAGAGCAAGAAGGTAACGGAGCATCTATGAGTCTAAAGATGGGGAGAATCATAACACACACACCCTCATTAGGGCAAATGTGTTTGTTTTCATTTGGTACAATAAAGATAGCAATGACTGAATACAGGCAGGAAAAGAAACAAGAGGGTGAACTGTATCTGCTGATGGTGATCCTTATTTCCAGAGATAATGCAGCCAAAAGCAGGGCCTGGTCTACTGGAGGTTTGTAAATTAAATTCCATTTGTTTGGGCAGCAGGGACGTCCTCACAGAAACTTGTGAAATTATGACTCAAAACCAGACTGACTCGAATTGTGCCATGAACTCAATCTGCTTAAAGGGAGAGGCCAACCAAATGGACTAATGCCACTCTGCTGGACACAAACCCATTTACTTCTGGGTCCTCAGTAATAGAAAAATTTACATTATTTGTAATGCAGTTGACATGCCCATGAAACAAACAAAAAGGTTGTATTATGATGTTAGCAGGAAGTGTAGCAATTAAACACATTTTAAGTTAACTGTTTCTAATATATGGTGGGTTTGAAATGTGTCCTTATGTAAAGGAGACTGGTCACACATGAGCTCTGCTTCATGCTGGAGAATTCCCAGGATTTTTACATGCTTAGAAGCACTTATTCTGCATATTATTCTGCACAGATTATTTACTACTCATACATTCAGCAAATACAGTTCATAATGTTATGTATAATTCATTATTACATGCAACAGTCTTGTAGTTATAATAATGAAATGGAAAGTGTTTACATCTACAAAGACAATCTGGCAAGACTCCATGCAAGTCTCAAAGGCTGAGGTTTATTCAGTGACCTCCTTTAAACAGTTCGCTGGAGTAGACAGCCAGCAGCACGTAACAGACACAACAAACACACTGAATACATCGAGTTGTGCTATTGTTCAGCTTTGATCTGCACATTTACTGTGCTACTGGCCTTGTACCAGGACACACAGGAGGGTAATTAAGTAACTAAAGTAAATATAATGCTGCAGCACTGTGGACTTTGAGATCATGCCTTTCTTATCATAACCAAAAATTAGACAAACGAAAACAATTTAGATGTACAATATTATAGATAAGAAAATCTATACTCTTGAAGCAAAATTTCGGAATATTTTACACAACTTTAATATAAAGCAAGCGTCCTTACAGGCTTTCCAGTCAGACTTTCAGACTTGTTCCCTCATCTAATAAAAAACAGTTTTAACAATACATTAACTCAGCCTTGGTGGGCAAAATAACGGCTATACTGTTCGAGTCTCGCCTCCAAAATGCAGATTATTTAATCCTTTCTCATGGACACAATGTCAAAATTTCTCCACAGGACTTGTATTGCTGCATCCAGAAGGGTATCGGTGGTAGTAAACTCTGCGGTCAGACATTCGTTCTGCATGTGTGCAGTGACATGGGAACGCGGCCTAGGCGAGGCGAGGCGAGGCGAGGCCTAGCTAAACTTCATTAGTGAGACCTCCAAGCAAGGTGAAGTTCTAAGGCATCCAGTAAGCTTATTATGTGTAAGGTCCAGAGAGAAGAAAGGTGGCTGCTGAGAAGTTGCTTTGGATTTTACAAGTTAAATACACATTGAAATAGAGACAATGAGGATGTACAGGAAACATGATACTACGTATAATAATGTAATAAGTCCTAATGTTGGAGGCTAATGACATTGACACCGGTTAACTTAATATGTGAATTTTCTTTTTATATCAGCGGTTTTCTAAATAAGTCATTTTCAAATTACATCACACTGATTGTGTTTGATCATTTATATAAATTCCCGTTTGTTGACTTCATTTAGATTGTTCAATAACAATCAGGTTGGTAAATTACAAAAGACTTGACCTCTGTAATTTCTACAGAAACTATTGAACAGATAGTTATAATAAAAGAGGGAGAAAAATGAAAGATTAGGATGTTCTGGTTAAAAAAACACAAGACAAAAACATGAAGAGGGAGATGAGTGATGCTGGCGACAATTCTAGTGTTTTTATGTTGAAAAGAAGAACCTTTGAAGCAAGCAAGAAGAAAGAAAAAAGAGAAAATGAGACGACATGGAATTGATTTCACCCTCCTTGCAAGGCGAGCAGACAGAGCTGTGTCTTCCAAAAGGATCTGTTAAAAAGATGGAGATGAATAAGGAAGGCGTGGAGAGGCAGATTAAGACAGGCAGTGGATGGAGTCCAGTGGTGATGGGAGTGTGTGATGTATGCTTAAGCTGTCAATATGTGTGCCCGCGGGTTTCAGCTGGAACTCACTGAGAAGATCCAATTAATGTCTGCTCTGACTGATTTAATAGCTCTTTCATCTGCTGTACTTCACGATGTCATGAGAATCCAGCTTCAGCTCCCATTTCATGTTTATTTGGTTCTTAATAAGCCATTGAACAGACTGCTGATCTAATTAGGCATTCTTTGTCTTTGTCACTATTCATTTTTGTCTGATTTACCAACACTGGGTGTATGACAGAGACATTGCCTCACAACAAGGTGGTTGCTGGTTCAAATCTCAGCAAGACCACCAACAGAGTGGAAGGCTGCAAACCTCTAGCACATGAAAGTCGCAGTCAGTGATGAAGAGTGGACTACAGAGAAAGCGCACAACATATGGAAACACTTTTTCACTTATGATGTAACACTTTCTTAGCCATTAGCCATCTCTGACTCTACACAGGATTTGCTTCCTGGTTGACGACTAGTCATTCAGTGACAGGAAAAGTGATGCTTCTGTTGGAATTCACGCTGCATGTGTCCGTGTTAATAAATAAACTCTGTGGGAGCAGCACAGGTCCAAATAGCATCCATTCATGATGATGGTTGTGCAAATTTGAGACATGAGAAAATGCTTCACAGGTGGATCAAACAGTTTGATAAGAAAACCGATAAGTTGACAAAGTAAAACTTATTAAACTCACTCACTGGTGTTCTGGAGACCCTGTGCAAAGCTTTGTTTGTTTGTTTTTTTTAAACCATAAAAACCCATAAACTAGACTCTGTGCACAGCGTCTAGAAAGTCACATTGCGCGGGGGGACCCCTCCCACATTAGAGGATCACAACTTGTAATGGAAAAGCAGTAGAGTACTGCCGGGTCAGTAGAGTCAACTACTCACTAATGGAAAAGCGGCTTTAGCGTGCAAGTACAAACAGATGTGATGATCATCTGGCTGAAGGATGTGTCTCCTCCTGTTCCGCCATGTTTTTTACTCACACTTGTATTTGTCTTACACTGACTGTCTTGTGATTTATGGGTGTGGCACAGATGCAGCTGTGGTTCATCAACTCATCACCTTGCAGCATCACGGCTCTACACCTCACTCTTTACCAGGTTATCTCTATCATCAGTCAGACAACACTCAGGTCCTGTCCTGCAACTTAAGGCTGGTCTTCTGGAATATCCTCTTTCCTGGCATGTGTCTCTCTTTGCACCTCAGGTCTCCTGCCAATGCTTCCCTGCTATGCTGCCTGCCCACCCACTCACCTGTCAGCCTGTCTAACTTGTTGAATTTCTCTCTCGCCCTCTTTCTTTTAGGATCAACACTATGAATATCAATTCACAGAGTCACTTTGCAATTAATAAATACACTCATGTGTCCTTCTGGTCCAATCACTCAGGTCTAAATGTTGTTAAATGACTTTAAAATCAGATCCAGGTGAGTGATGCTTCATCTAAACCTGCTTATGCATGTAAATTAGAAAACAGTCTGAATAGAAACATTTGTTCATGTGATATTTACTATGTACATTATTATACATCAGACTTGGATAGATGCAGCAGGAGTGGGCTGGGTTGGTGGATGATTTTCTGACTTTAGTGACATGCTTGGTTTTCTTGCTGTTGTGAGTTGAATTCCTTACTGCCAAATACATGGCTTTTCTTTAGCTGGTTCAGTTTTTGTTTTGCAGATATGTGAATGTGTGTGTGTGTGTGCGTGCAGAATCCTATGACAGCTGAAGCCTTTTTTTCTTTTCAGGCAATATAAAATTAAAATGAGGATTTTGCTGCATTTTCTTTGAAACGGTTTTGGCCATCAGATTTGGCACATTTATAAAGCTAGTTTCAAACTCTGCATGTTAAATTATTTTGTTTACAGAGTCTTAATAATCATATTTAAGCAAACAAAATAGAAAAAAATAGTCTAGAAACACAAGTTTATTTTATATCCACCCAGACATGAAAAAAAGCTTCAGACTGCAGAGAAAACCTGCAGTCTTGGTCATTCTGTTGAGACATTCTCACAATATGCTTCTAAAGTTAATAAAGGCTGCAGAGCTGCAATGATTTAAATTATTTAGTCAAGTGGTCCGGTTGTGTATCAAAGCTTAAGTTACTGTATCAGGGTGGGGGGCAAGAAAAACACAGGTGGTGGAAAATGCAGTAGCTCTTTTGCTACAAGCAAGGTTTAAGCAAGATTATACAAAAACCCACCTTTATAGTAGAACAGACAGAAATCCGCCAAGACAAACCACTTCCTCTTCCAAAGACGCATCCCAGAGCTGTCCTGCAGAGAGAGAGAGAAGTGTAAACAATAACAGTAAAAAATGCATGTATATTAAGATGAAACACACTGTGCAAACTAAAGGAGAAGACAAGAAGCTTGAGTAGGAAGAGAGAGGGGGCAGATAAGAGATATTAGGGGAAAGACTGAGAAATAAAGAAACAGACTGGGTGAGTGAGACATAGCAGAAAACCAAAAATGATTAAAGAAGAAGTGTGATGGGCATGAGCAGCTGGATAACAAGAGCGAACAGGAAAGAGAGGGAGGAGGAGAATGATTATCACTCCAGCTTCTCGCCGGCTTTGTCTTGTATGTTTCTGGCTGGAAAAGAGGCCAGTTAAAAAGCAGAGGAGACACAGAAGGGAGAAAATTACAGTAAATGTAATTCTAAATGCTTATTCTTTGTCAATAAATATATGCCAGATGTAAGTGGATGAAGTGGTAAAACATGCTGCATACATTTGGTTGTGATAATGATAGCCTGCTTACTCTCCACAGCATGTAAAACTTATGCAAATTATTATATACTGTAGGTGTGTTTTACAGTTTGCATGTTTGTGTCAGTGCCAACGTACTGGTGTGCCACTTTGTGTTGTCATATGATGATAATTTGCCTGCTGTAACTTCACTGAAAGGTAGCATGTACAGAGACCATTTTTCTTCAAGTGGGACGATGCCAACTCCAGTTATTTTAAGTATAAATGCTCTCCAATCTCGTCAGCAAATAAATCAAATGAATAAATCTGGGTAGGTGTAGTGTAGGATGCTGAATGAATCGCCGGCTACTTAGTTTGCTATTCATTAGTTAGGAAAACAAACCACGGTTTCAGAAATACAAAGACTGCAAGGATATTTTACAAAAAATGAATAAAAACAAACAAAACTATTTGATTTAGATCTGGTAGAGAAGGAAGACACCTGAAATCTACAGGAAAGTAACCCTTGAGGACAGATGTTCAGAATTTATAAAGAACAGAACATACTCTGCCTCTGACCATTTGCACCAATTCAATCCAGGACTGGAGTTTTAACCTTACTGATGTTTTCATGCACTGATTTCAATAAAGAAGCTTATGTCTATTAAACTGTATGAAAACTGGCATATTAAAACATCTGTAACCACTGAACCCATTACTTCATGCTGGAGGCAATAAAATAATATTTGAAGATTTCATTATCCATTTAAATTATAAGCTTCTTTCAGTCCATATAAGTATTCCCTGATTTGTCTGATATACTAAACTATTTGACAGCGTTGAGCAGGAGATGTTTACCTGTTTGTACAGCCATCCTCGGACCACCACCGGGACATTGGGATTCCTCTTAATTGCTTGATCTCTTTTCCCAAAGCTATGAACCCTGCCACCAGACCGAGAAGCCTGTAACAAATAAAAAACAATAATAGGTGGTTTTAATGATGCACAATTACACAAAAAAGTCCCAATCATTCCCTCATGAACAGGACACTGCCAGATTGCTTCTTTTGTCAGATGCGTGTTGATTTTTTAGTTATCGTATAGTCAAAGCAACATACATGACTAATTGCTGCACACCAACATTGTTTTTTCATGTTGACTTTTCCATTTTTTTTATTCATGAAAGCACCAAAAACAAAACCTCTTTGCATCTGTGATTAAAGAGTCTGCCATCAAAGTGTGTTCTCTGAACCAGAGCAGTAAATGTGAAAATAAGATGCCTGTACCTCATCTTACCATTCAATCTTACTTACATCAGTACTGAATGGACCTTCACCCACACTATCATTATTGAGTTTTTTTTCAGTATCTCTCTTGTTCTGCCCCAGTTGTCACCTAATTACAGCCATTATTTGAGAACAGACAATTTTCCACCTGATCTCCTGTGACAGTGATGGCTAGCGTTGCTATGGCATTTGTCAGACACTGACAAAGAATCTAAAGACTGGCAGATAAGGATTTTTTCCTCCTTTTTTTTTTTTTAAAAAAAAAGGGGCTTGTGACCCACAGGTCAGTGGTTTTGACTGCTAGACATTTCTGTTTGGAAAGTCTGGCTACAGACCCTGACAGGTATCATCACAGAAGGAAACCCCAGAATACCTCTCTAACAGCATTAACACACATTGCTGTTGCTGATGAACTTTGTTAGACACTAACACATTCTCATAAGAAAGGTGGTGAAATTATGGCAGAAAAAGGGCAAAGATTAATTCACCCAAATACTAAATGCGTGTTTAAAAGTCAAGAGGCAAGACCATCAATTTCTGAATATTCGCAGATTTAATTTGACCATACAGATATCAATCAGCTTGTAAAGTTCAAGGCTTTAGTTCTTAAACCAGGACAATACTTCCCTTGATTAACTTTTTTTTTTATAAGTAACAATCTACTCTGTCTAAACTAAAGAACAACTCATCTCAGATCACACTGAAATATGTTATCACATCATTTATATAATGAGAATACCGAATACATTTTGAATCATTAAACAAAACCCTATTTTAAATTTTATTCAAGTTTAATGTGCAACAAAGGTATTTATTTATAAAAAGCTTCATTTCCCAGAATTGTTAAACAAGTCCATTTATTTTGTACTGCTTATCAGGGACTATACTGTATGAACTCCAGTCTGAGCAGTGATACACAGACCTCAGTCTTCCCTAACCACAAAACATGGAGGTATTCCCAGGCCAGCTGAGGGATATCATCTTCCCAGTGTGTTCTGACTCTGTCCCTGGGCCTCATCTTAATAAAGCATGTATGAAACGCAACCTGTGGGAGGCATCCAGAGGGCACCCTGACCAGATGTCTGAACCACCACACATATAAAAGGAATTGAATTAGTTTTGTGCTGACTTAGTGTCTAGAACCAAAGCCCAACTACACCTGTGTTGTTCTTAAATTAATTGAATGTCTTAAGTTTGTATATCCGTCCTATGTTACCTGAAACAACAGAGTCCAAAGAGAATGGTAAATTCATTCATAGCACTTTCACAATACAAGTTACTATTGCCCATTTACACTCACATTCTTACAGTTTTTCTACCAATATAGTTTTTTTCCTTTTATCAGACACAGAGTCATACACCAAAGGACACATCGGAGGTAAAAACGACTTACCGTTTTCCCCTAAAACACTTGGACAAGTTATCTGTGGCAATGATCCTTAACCCTGCTGCTCGAGGCTCACTATCCAACTGGTTTTCAGTGTTTCACATTCATCTATTTCAAATTAAATGAGTCTCTGACAAGCTCTCCACAAGTCTGATACTGAGCCATTCATTTGAGTCAGGTGTGTACAAGCAGGGAAACAAAGTCTGCAGGGCATTGGACCTGTTGGAGTTGGGGATAGCTGATCTGGACAAAACTGGGACTCAAACCACTAACCCTCGGACTGGCAAAGAAATATTCTTCTCTCTGAGATACATCTGCCTAGACACTGGGCTTTTATGAAACTATCATTTATCATTTAAATGTAGTCTAATTAGATCCAAGAAGAATCCGCACAGTCACTTTGCTGACTTTGCCACTGATTATTTCACAGTGCTGGTAAACAAGAAACAGAATTGCAGAGACATTTGTGCTGCAACGAGGCTCATCAGTGTGGCTGCTATGAAATTATGTTCTGATTGCCTTTGGACATTTATTTATACGAGGGGGATATATGCAGAACATGCCACCAAACGTACTTATAACTGAATTTATTCATGAGATCTCATTATATTATCTATATTCTTATAACCCAGAAGAATGACTGGCCCCCTGGCACTGCATGCACAAACTTTCACAGACACAAACATCAACCATCCCCTTCACTGATAGAATAAAATATTTGGTGTGATGACTGCATGACTGTGTCTGGCAGCAGCAAACGGAGGATAACACTGGAAAACATCTAATTAGAAGGCGGTTGGTTGGCCAAGCATGATGAAGGTACCCAGTGTAACTCTAATCCTTTCCCATCAAATTCCCATAGCTATAAATATATGTATGTTTGCATGTTGCATGTTTGTCTCAGCCTGAATGTGTGTGCATGTGTGTGCATATATGAGTGTATGTGTACACAATGCAGTGATCTATTTTTAGGCTGAGGGTAATTTTGTGGAACAAGCTGTGGTCCCTGTCGCACAGTAGCACTTTGTCTTGTAAGTGATTGACTGAAAGCCAAACCAGCTTATTATGTGAGAGGTCCACAATTAAATAACCTAAAAGTCAAGAGAATTTGGCCTGAGACCAAAAGGCTGCAAGTTCAAATCCATAGACCGATGGGAATTAGTGTATCTGGCAGGGTTCAGTAATTAAACAAGAGCAGTGCATTCCCCTCACTTTAACTTAGAAAGGGAGATGAGTTTTTACACACCTAATTGTAGCCTGTATTAGTGACTCTGATCAGTGACTAAGAGCAGCTCCCAAGAGTCACACTTGGTTCAATTATTGCTAAAATGATTTGCCAGCTAAATGATTAAGAAACTGATTTTAGAATTGATCAGCTGTTATTTGATCTCAGCTTTGTAAATGAAGAGATTTTCTTTTCTTTTATGACTTTGACAAAAAAAGGTGAATTCTCATATGTTATTTTTGTATTTTTATTTATTTATTTAAAAAAAAATTCACATATTTTACTGTCTTTTCTTAGGTTTCTATGTTTTGATGCCCAAATAAAAATGTGATTTATGATTCACTCTTAGAGAGTAAAACAAAAAACATTTTTACCAGAAGCTTAAAAATAACAGTAACACTGAAGCATTTATTCCCTTGTTCTATGCCTTTTTTACGTGTCTTGTCCAGCATCAAAGCAGGCAGAATGATGGTCTGTTCTATGCCAAAAACAGTCTGAGACACAGCAGATTGAAGTGGATTAATGGGTGTGTTAATAGTCAATGTGACCTGTGATGATAAAACAAATGAAAGTTGTTAATACATCACAGGAGGAGGTCTGAGGGATGTGCCATTTCAGCGCTGTGATGCGCAGTAACTACTGATACATGCATTATGTGCCACATCATGTGAACAATTTTAGTTAAATCGAAACTTTCACAGTGATATGAAAGGAAAAAACTTAAAAGGTTTTTACTTTTCTAAAAAATCCACAAGACACACCAAGTTTATTCAGATGAGGTTTTCACTTCATCAGAAGTTTAAAAACAACCAATAAAGCCGTACAAACCTTCACATACAAATTTCTCAGCCGTCTCCTCCTCTTTTAATTATGCATTTAACCTTTTAAAAATGAAAAACTGAGAAACCTGAAAGGCAGAAAAATCTAAATGATTTGTAAAAAATGAAAGTGTGAAAACACTTTCATTCTTTCACACATTTAACTGAACTACAATGAAGTGTCACCTGTATGGAAGAAACAGTCAAGCACTGACCTTTAGTTTTCATCCTTTTCCAAATAAATCTAAATAACACTGTCACTGTTGAGCAAAACACGTTCTTACTAGCTGTGGTGCCAAATTAATACCTGTCTTATCCAAGATCAGAGATTTTTTCTGTAAAGGAACTGAGGAACTTCATAAAGGAAACATGAAACTGAACCAATGTGAAATTCCTAAATGACACAAGCACTGATTATTCCCACAGAAGTTCTGCAAGCTAGTTATATAAAAAATGCAATTAGTAACACAGCCAACAAGCACTTAAAAATAAACTGTGACATATAACTCGCAGGGGAAGAATAAGATGATTTCAGCTTCAGTGCACCTTATGATGATGTGTCAGAGGCAGAATGGATGTCACTTAGTTAAACAGTGGTTCATTTCATAATGGCACTGTGCAATGCCAGAGGGAATAAGGAGGATACATATTCCCTCTGAAAAAGTTTGTATGTCAGATGGAAGCCCTTGTGCTGTTTAGTGGCAGACATGACGGGTCGGAGCACCTGGGATGGCTGCAAGCCAGGAAAAGTCATGGCATGGAAACTGTGAAGGGGTGTCATGATGGATGTCATGCCATCTCCACACCGCACCCAATGACACGTGCTCAATCTTGGTCCCGCGACACCTGTTGATGGGGCAGGATGGGATTTCATGCAACTGTAGAGCTGTGTGCGCACATGTGTGTGAGGGGACTGAAGGGAATAGGGATATATAGAGTAACAGGGGTGTCTTTATGTTACAAAGCCTGAAACATCTGATGCCTCAGTACAGACATTTAAATTGTGAAGCTCTGATTTAAATTAATCAGCTTTGGCTCAGACAGCTTGAAGCCTGGAAAAAGAGCTCTTAACTAAATATAAGTGAGTCTTTTTGTATCGTTTCTATTCGTGTAGACTGATGGTTTTATGAATGGGATGCTTTAAAAGATTCAGCATGAAGACTTGTGGATGTAATGTGAATGCTGAGAAAAAACTGATGAATTATAAATAATAGATTTATGAGCAAAAGCAAAACAAGGGAAAAAGGAGGAACTGAAACCAGCTCAATTTACTGTCAGCTTCAGCCCTGATGCTCAAGCACAGAAGACCCTAATCAATAACTGTCTTGTACTATTCAGTACTGGCATGAACCAGGTAAAAACTGACTTGTATCCAACTGCATCAGTAAATGGCCACTAATAACAAATTCAATCCATAAATCTCTAATGTGGCTCTCAAACAGTGACCATTTAAGTCTTTATTGTAAACTGGGCTACAGTTTCCCTCTGCAGCTCACTTTCATAGCTTCTATCTCAATATCTGATGCTTGTTAAATATTTCCTCCTGAGTCACATTTTGCATGTGGATATAAACTTTATTTATATCCATAGTTTATTATTCAGATCTACATTAAAGGAGGGGAAATATTGTGCTTATTGAAGCTGAGCAAAGCGATGAATCTTATTGCAACAACTCTCTACAATCACTTTCTGTCCGTAATACATTTAAAATTTAGTGTTGTTGCAATAATAACATGTATTATCTCAATATTGCAAAAATAACAGCAATAACACAAAGTATTTGTAAATAAAAATTTACCAAGAATAGTTGTGGTTAATGAGGGCTGCATTTCACCTAAAGGTTTTCATGCATGTTTTACAACAAACCAACCAGCTAGCAAACATGCATGGATGCAGAGGCGGAATGCAGCTCTACAGCGAAGACACACCATATACACTGATTACTTGCATAAAATAATGCAGAATTCAACTCTGGTACTGAAATTGTAGTAAAGTGGCGCTATACAAATAAAGCTGAATTTAATATTGCATGTTTTCCTAATATTGTGCAGTCCTTCGCTCACTTCAAAGTACAAACAAGGAAGCAGACAACCATTTACATCAGCAGTACGTAAACAAGATGTGGAGACTAGCACAATAAATATAACATTTTAAACTCATCAAGTTTGCTAGCCTTTGGGATGTTTAAAGAGAGTAAAAAGAATTTGATTCAAGTAAAGCACCTGTCATCTTGAGATGATAAGTGGTAATTGGAGCTATGCTTGGCTCATGAACCTGCTGAGTTTAACACATCATCATCAATTAGCACATTAGTTCAGCTGACTTCATTCATCAAAAACAATTTGCTTTCTTCTGCTGTTTCTATAAGAAACGAGACCACTGGCTTGCATTGCATTACAGGAAAAAGCAGAAAGAGCTTAGGGTTTCATTGCACTACCTGAAGACTGAAGAATTCGCCTGCTCTTTTATCTGTTTAACATTCTGGTTGAGCAGCAGAAAAGATTTTATTTAAACTATTACACAAGTGAATGTGTAAACTGCAAGAGCACCTAAAAGCAAGTGTTCTCTACCGAGGTCAGAAACACAAAACGTCAGATAAAAGATAAATGAAAATATGCGCACTGCTCAGAGTGAAGTTAATAGCAGATAAGTGACACAAACGCAAGCGCAGACATGCTCGCTTACCTTGGAGGCAGAAGTGCTGTCCACAGTAGAGGAGGTGATGGCTGTGGAGGCCTCGCTGACAGTGGTGCTGGAGAGGTATTCACCTGCAGGTTTGGACATCATACGAGAACTCTGCGGCCTGCACACACACACACATTTATAAACCCAATGCAAGACAGTAAACATACTGTAATAACACAGCCAGCAGAAGGCATGAGCGTTTAAACCTCTGATAAAGTTTTGATATAGATATTCTCAGTATGTATACAAAGTTTATATTCATCTCTTCTTCAGGAGGTGTGCAGTTTAGTTTTTGATGCAGCACAATAATCAAGTTTCACCTCTGCTGCTTCTCTACAGCAGCAGACGGACAGCAGAATGGCTTCTTGAGTCACATACTGCAATCCTAGTGTCATTTATTTCACTTTACTGGGTAGTTCAGTGAGAAGCACAAGATTTATAAAGAAAGTGTTGGTGGCGCTGTGTCAGTACATTAGATCTCCTTATGGCTTACAGATATCTACATCCTGCAAAAACAGCAGGATGATATTTTATAACTCTTAAACCTCTTATTTTTTCCCCAATTCCAAAATCACATCTGAGCTACAGCTTATAAGCAACATTTCTAAGACTCAGGAAGTGAAGTAATGTTTGCAAAGAAGGCAGCCACATCAAATACTGAAACCGATGGACTCAATGATCCATCAAATCCACGTGTTTAGGTTGCCACATCTCAGTTCATTTAATATTTCTGATAATTAAAAGTAGACTGTGTATACATTTTCCCCACTGTGTGCAATGTTATAGTTACAGAGGAGATAAATTATGGTTGGAATAAAGACATTTTTAAGAGAATTAAAGCTTCCACTCATTCCAATGCCCAGTATATGATTGCCATAGTTTCCTATATGGATCCTATACTAGCATCAAAGAGTGCACGATTTCCTTTTAATCTAACTTATTATTTTATCTGGATTCTATTGTGACTTTCATATTAAATGTAAAGCACTTTGAATAGTCTCGTAAATTAAACATACTGTACAAATAAACTTGCCTTGCCTTGGACTGTATCAGTTATAAACCCAGAAGAGGATTATTACCTCCTGCATTGTCAGATCAAGTACATTTATACTCAATTTCCTTGAGAAAGAAACAAGAACACTGTGGATTCAAAGATTGAGGGCAAATAAGGAAGGATTTTTAACACTCCATATTCTTATGGCAGCTGCGACACTTCGGCTCTTTTAAGGACTGAGTTTCAGAGATTTTTTCCCCACTGAGGGTCAGACCTGTGAAACGTACTGCACAATGATCTAATGAATCATCGTCTATGATAAAGTCTTGTAGAAACAGATGGGGACAAAGGCTTGAAACCACAAGGACTGGCGAATAATTCATGTTAAACTGACAAGAGAGCTGTTGTTTTTGTATTCTGCCTCTCTCTCCTTTAGGAAAGGAAAAATCCATCTCCTCGGTGCATCTCTCCATTTCTCAAACGATGCCTAACAAAAATACACATATTTGATTAAAATGTCATAGTAATACCCAGCAGAGTTAAGCTTTCACAGGTCTTCTTATCACCTTTGAAACTTAATGTTTACGGGTTTTTTCCTCACATTTGTAATCACAGGAATTTCTAAATAATAAAAAACAGCTTTTTTTTTTTTAAAATGGACTGAATTTACAGTTTTTTGCTTGTTAGACAGCTTGATGTCTTACTGAAACTGAATACAGCTCAGTATTTAAACTATGCATTTGTGTTTTTTCCATGAAAATATAAAATTTTGCAGATTTACACATTCTTGCTTTGGTAAGATTATAAATGACACTTAAGAAATGCACAATCTATATTGTCAAGAAAATAATTTTATAAAACTATCTTGAAATATTAGGGCATTTAACCTGAAAATAATCTTCATTCATGACCTAAAAAGACAGAAATAGGTTGTTATACTTAATTTTCAAATTAATGTTATTACTTTGCTTTATTTAGTTTTTAGTTTCTTTTTATGAGCATTGGCTGCTCTAAATTGATACTCGGAATCAACAAACGGTAAAATGCTTTACAACTTGCTCATTGATCACATCACTGAACCAGTATACTTTCAACTAATTGTGTTCAGATTCAAACCAACTGTACCCGCACCATGCCAAAATCCTGACTTCAGCACTTGTCTTTCTACAAAAAATTGCAACATGTGCAAAACCTTTTTGTGTGAAGAAAAGCTACGGGTATGTTAAAATAGATTAATGTCACAGAAATGAGAGAACAGAGTCACAGTAAAACAATCATCAGGTTGCAGTTTAAAGAGACACTAGAGGAGAAGAGAAACTGTGAATTTCAGAGAAATTCTCAAGTTGGAGAAAGAAACAAAATACATTATAATATTAAAGAAACAACAACAAGGACAGCCAAAGTACTTTACACTGAATCTGTTATTTATTTACCCCACAGTGGTGGTGTTGAGGCAAAAACTTCTTTGTCAAGAATGAGGAGTCTGGTCGTAAAAGTGAAAATGATTACAAGTTTATTGAGACAAAGGAAAATAGTACAGAGTAAAGGATTGCAATTCCTGAGAGTCTGTTCAGGGGTCTGTCCGGCAGAGCTCTGGAGAGAGTCTGACCATGAACATAGAAGCTGAAACTTATGAAGCCTTGTTCCTAAACGCACAGCAACAGGTGCCCTGAGGTGGACTGATAGGACTGTGCAAAGCCATCCAACAGCCTCTCTGGCCAACCAGTCTGTGATAAGCACAGCGTAAGACCTGCATGGGTTTCAGGAACCAACTTTCAGGGCTTTTGATAATCATTGATTGAGTGTTAAAGGAGAACTTCGCTTTTTTTTAACCTGGGGTCTGTTGTCATCTTTCCTTCCATACATGTGAGTGATGTAGA
>JBAMHV010000010.1:9948196-9979173 GCA_037177535.1 Pseudomugil gertrudae
TAATTTCCAGCCCAGCTAAATACTGGAGCTATCTTGCTATCTCATTTCTACATCACTCACATGTATGGAAGGAAAGAGGACAACAGACCCCAGGTTAAAAAAAAGCGAAGTTCTCCTTTAAACAGGAGAAACCTAAGCTCTAGCTTGCTCCTCAAGACATCTCACTGTACATTTTAAATTCACACAATAAAGTCTGTTCTCCCAAACGGTTTGCTACAAAGCAAATCAAGTGGAGCAGCTTTGATTAAAGTGCTTCTACAAGGCAAAGCTGATTGTAGTGGCTGATTGGGAGGGGTGTCACTTAATTCTTACACTTAACATTCCCTTTCAATTCTGACCTTTAAGAAACTGCACGAGCAAAGTCCTGTATGAGTTGTGTCAAACTGCTACATGACAAAGTTTAGGTTTGTCAGGAGCTTCTTTTATGATTACACAAAAAAGGGGAATCAAGAAAACCACCCAATAAGCATAATCATGCATATCAAGCAGTAATGAATAAAACATGCATTCTTTGAGCTAGCTGGGATGCTTCCCTAACTAAACAGACACAATACTAACAGTAACACGCAGGATTCATTGTACTTGATGTTGAAGTGCTCCTTGTTGGACATGTACACAGTTATTAGGTTAACTGTGATTGTGTTGCAGGAGAGTTGTAAAACATAACACTGCTCTGGGTTTTATTGGCACGCTTATTTGTTACACACTAACATCCTCTAGCATTACAATTCCAGTTCATTTTACTCATCTTAAGATGTTTGAAATGTTAGAACGAGGGCTGATAATGTGCCATCTTTGTCTTGTTTACATTTTTAAGCCTGACCTACACTGGAGAAGGAAAGTCAGCATATTTTAATCCCTGCTGATTCAATTTTTTCCACTTTCGTTCATCTGTCTCATGTGACCTCCCCTGGGAATTCACTGAAGTGCCGCACTAAATCACTGTAGGATTTACAACAGTTAGTTTTGACAGCTGGAAGGATGTGGTGCCGGGACGCAGTCTAATGGGACGATCACTTGAGAAAAATCCACTCACCAAACCGAAATGACCCAAGCCTTTGACTCAAGTCTTTTGAAGTGACTTCAAAAGCTAGGAGCTTAAAAATAATCCAACAAAGTCATGCTCACAGACCATCATTAGAATAAAGTAAACAACAACAGCACTATACGACTCAATTGCAAACAATGCAAAGTGAATTTTTCTCCAGACTTTACTGGTAAAACACCTTATGATTCCTGTTCTCTGTTGTGCAGAAACTCTTGTGGCAAGAAAAAAGCGGAAACAACATTTAAAGACAAAAAGTATCTCATCTGAGATCCAAAAACATAAAAAGTATGCCACATACAAGCCTCAATCTGCAACGTTTCCAATGAGTCAGCAGCAATGCATCTGTGAAAGATTACGTTGCAAAACAAATGAGATTTAGTCAGACAGAAAAGGTAATTTTTATAAAGTTTCTGACATTTTACAAGAAGACATTTCCTGCAATTTAATGATACCCATCAAAAGAAGTCAGAGAAAAGTCACTTCATAACCTCCCACAGCCACAGACGCATGTAAAGCACGCAGACGGGAGGAAACAAAAAAGTCAAAAATCAACAGCAGCCCACGCAGGCACAGCTGACATTTCAAAGTATTCACCTTCAGCTTGCTTTGTGCAGAGAAAAACATTCAGAAATGTTCAAATCAATTATCCAAGAGGGTAAAACACACAGGCACTTCATCATCGCCTCTCCAAACAAAGAGGGCTGATCCTTTTTTCAGCACAGCCACATTGTTAAACTCAATTCTCCTTTCTAAATCTGAAGTCAGGGCAAGCAGTGAGAGCTAAAATCTTTCCTTTAAAAGACACGAGTGAAACAGCCCATCTCCCTGTTTGTGAAGAACATCACAACAATACTTGTAAAAGGACAAGTCTTCATCTCAGGCTTTAAATATAGCTTTCATGACACTTCTTTCTGAACAAGTCAGTCAAAGTGAACCATCTCTGTGATAATGGGGGTAAATTGCTGCTTTTTGTTTCAGCTAATTTGTTCTTGGTCTGTTTATCTCGCCTGTCAGTTACGTTGTGATTTTCACCATGCAATATGATTTTTGTTTGTTTGTTATGGGTTTATTGAGGGTCAGAGCAGTAAAAATAATTTAAATAATAAATAAATCCACACACGTGAGGTCCAATAAATGATATAAATATAGTAAGCAGCTAAATAACTAGATCCACATGAATATACATATGCTTTTTGCCTGAAGGCTAAATGACTATGTTTTCCTAAGAGCTGTGACTTGATTTGTCTGGACATCAACATGTTAAGTCTAAATGTGCTCTTTTTGTGATGATGCCAACTTTTCTCATCTCACTGGTGCTTATTGGACCATAACTGCTTCAAGAGAAACATAGCTGGTTTCAGATTAATCCTGCATCATTATCTTCTCCTCTCACTTTCCTCTTCTGAACTGGTTCTTAAACTAAACACAGATGTTTAGAAAGATGCTGTAATCACATAGAAACCAGAAATCTTGACATATTTTACCATGGAAAGTATTATACTTATTCATGTGAGTTTGGGCTGCCCAATTGGTTTATTTAAGCTTAAATCCAACTTTTCATACAATAAATGAGGCATTCGTCAGTTTTATCATTTCCATCAAATAAAACTAATCTTTAAACATGTTTGGGAGTGGGAATACTAGGCTATCACATGTAACTGGTGTAAAGTTTCTTATTACTTTCTCATAAAGAAAAAATTCAGAATTTATTACACAGTAGCTGCTTTACCTCCAAAAGAAAGTCAAAGGCAGCTAAATTAGTGATGCTCAAATTTACCATCAATGTTTCAGTCAAGAAGACGCCTCAAGACAATTTCCACCTGTAATTGTGTTCCCCTGATTTAGTTCCACAGCGCTGCGATGGTGTCGTTCTAACAGCATTGCCATGCTCATCCCTGATCAATCACCTGCATTTGTTACATCTCTGCCAAAGCTTCAGCTAAATCTTTACGCCTGATATCTGTTTAAAAGGAAATGGTCAAAAGACAGAAAATATGTTTGCAATGAGAAAAAAACAAAGAGTGTCTCAAATGTTATACATTTGGTAGAAGAGATGGTGAAATGTCCCCTAATTTAAATAGTTAACAGTCTTCCACATTTGCAAGATATTCATGAAGCCAAAGTAATTCCTCCTTTGAGATGTACTGCGTAATAATACTTTGCATAATAAGACCTGCAGCTGTCTTCTTCTTGCACAAATGTGCTTCCTAATTCCCAATGAGATTTACAGTTCCATATAAATTCCAGAAGCAATGTGTAAAGCTTTTTAAAGTCACTAGTAAGTAGTATTATTATATTCAGAATTAGAGCATTTGTGGGAGAAGAACCGTATTAACAGCCTTTATTCTTCTAATCACTGAAATAAGGAAGGCTCTCCTTAATTTACTCTCAAAACCAGAAAAATACCAGAAACTAAACTAAATATAAGGAATGTACCACTGAGTGAAAACATACATAACTTATAATAAAAAATAAAATAATAAAAAATAAAGTAAAATGCTGGATGGCCAATTATGTGTGTGTGTACTCAAAAGGCTGAAATTAACATGCAATTTTCTACAATGCATTAACAAATAAACAACAAAGTTACATTGACCCTCAGTGCACATAAGACTCCAGCTCTCGCTACAATTACCACAGATCAGTGCTGCTTTCTGAACTCAAGACATGCTACCAAGAATTTAACCACAAATTGAACAGAGTCCAAACAACAATCGCTAGTCACCATAACAAAGTAACTGCCAGAAAATCCTCACACTGTTCACAAACAGCTAAAGAAAGGGGAATAAATTTAAGAAACTTTATGCACAAAGCCTTAAACTGATAACAACAAGATAAAAACTGACTATTAGGGTGAGTCTACCATCTACACAATTCTGTTTTGCAACTTCCTGCAGACATTTTCGGTGAGGAAATTCTCTCTTCCACCACCAAACTGGACTAAATTCACTGTAACACAACTCTCAAATCAAAGTTTGTGAAAAAGTGAAACCCGTTACCAGAGACCTGGTCACAGAGGCTCAAAGTGCTCGACCAGAGGAAGGGGTGTAGGGAGATGATGTTCTCCCTTTACAAGATGGGATTGAAGCAAATTCTGGATTAATTACCTAGGATAAATTAACAAAGACAACATAGTGTAGTTAGAATACTAAACTATTTTTTTTTATTTCCTTATTCAATATGTATGTATATGTATGCAGATAGCTCTTTTACTTCGGTAATAAAGAAGAACCCTACAGTTATGATGTTATGAAACAGAGCCTCACAATAATCACATCCTTGTGCTCATTAATACAACGTCTTACAAAGCAATGTTCTTCTCCCAAGTGGTTATAAAGAGTCATTTCACTGCAGCCTTTCATCAGAAATGCGATCAAAATCTATTTTCACAGCCCCACACACACACATGTGGTTACAGTGTGTTGTACTAACACATTATCATAGTGGTTTGGACAGGCCGGCTTCACGCCTACACGACCACTAATAAGGCAGATCCATTAGAATGTAGCGAGGCAAAATGTAAACTGGTCCTTCACTGTCTAGCATGGACAGATAGAGTGGTAAATAGAGAGAGAGAATGAGTCAGAGTAGAGAAAAGAGGATGAGGGCAGGAAAAGAAATACGAAGAGGAGATATGTGAAGATTCAGAAGCAAAGAGAGACGAGAGAATCAGAGGACAAAAAAAGGTTCAAAATGGAGTCACGTTAGAAAGATATGATGAAGCCCAATGACCAACTACTGCAGAGATATTGATATGAAGAGGTGTGTCTGGGCTCCAAATGAAGCCCTGAAGTTTGCAGGTGTTAGCTCTGAGGTCAAAAGCTAGAGCTGGGTACAGATTTAAATTCACTCACTGACAATTTTGCAAAACAAAAAAAACAAAGACTGTAAGATCAATAAAGGTCTGTTTGAGCCAACCCAAGTCTAACAAACTATGACATGTTCAGTCTCAGGGACGTCAACGGCCATGGTGCCTCAGAGCAAACTGCACAGTTAGATGACTCAGCCACATAAAATATTAACCACACACTCAGACAACAATCACAACAGTTATAGATCCAGAGGATGAGGGAAACAAAAATGAGCAATGTGATACACGGTTAGACGTGATCGTCAGTTATATCAGTGAAATGTTTTAGATTGTATTTAGTGTGCTCAATAAACGTTCCCTGCAGTATCAGACAATTTATCAGCATCCATACCATCCTTCTTTATCAATTAGATTTCTTACTATGACAACATGAATTATGTACCAACTCATGACAGTTATGCGTTTTATGTTGTTGGAGCTTTGTTCTTTGACTCTACTGTAACCTTCCCGAGTTGAACCAAGAGGAGGATGGTGTAAGAAAAACACAGAATTGTAAAGTTTTATTTTCTAGCTTCCAAATGGGTTTTCCTCTGAATTCTCCAGTTTACTCCCACTGTCCAGACATGTGTTAAGCTAATTGTGATTCTAAATTGGCTGTAAATGTGCCCTTACTTTGTTTTCTGTTGCATTGTTTTCTGTCCACCGACAGCTGAGCTTTTAGCAACGTCTCTGCTGTTTAGAGAGGTTTTTTAATATTGTGTTCTGGTTTTCACATTTTTGGGGTCAAGATCTATCCATTTATGGTTTCAGGCAAATATACGCTCTATTATTACACCTACAGTAATGTTATAAGTAGGTTTTAGCTGGTTTTGAGATGTGTCCTCTCTGCTCTGCAGACACACAGAATGAAACATAACACTGTTTTCCCACTGGCTATTATAATTTAAAATCTATGCTCACAGTAGATAGCTTTATTATTAACGCATCATGTTTGCTTGTTGTTATGAGTCGAGGTTTCCATTTATAACCTTTACGTGCGAATTGACCAGGACATGAAACTTGTAAAAAATAATTTAAGAAGGGCTCTCTCCTCCTATTCTGTCTCTATTTCCCCATGTGGTAAACTGGATTAGCTCATGACCAGCTTTTACAGAGAAATGCAACAATAAAGCAAAGATAAATACAAGCATTTTATAAAGACAACTATATCATTTCCAACGTTGAGACAAAAAATACACACCGCTGATTTTTAGGTTTACTCTGAATTGTGTGAATTTAAAGTTAACTCCAAACAACAGTTGACGAGCTCAGCTTAGCTAGCCCAGCTTTGTCCTGGGTCAGCAAAATCTTCTTCCAGGCCACCAGTGAGTTCTTTTTTTAACACTAGAAAAAAACAGGGCAATATATTTTCCCCAACCTGCTCTCAGTCTTTAAGCTAAGCTGACATACAAGCACATTTAGTGACTAGTATATTACAAATTTGACCAGAAGCAACAAAAAGAAACTAAAATTTCCCAACTTGTAATGCCAACAAGAGAAAGGCTCGTCCTTATTCCTGCAACACTACAAGACAGAAATATTCAAACATTATTGCTTGAGAAATCTGTCAGAATATTCTAACTTCAGATCTTTTATTAAAATTCAGCCCAGAAATGAACACATAACTGAACTTTTATAGGGTCTGACACCCACCTACCAATGAGATCTTTTCAAAATCACTGACAAGTAGGATTATCAGCAGAAAAAAGTGAAGTGCATCACAGAAAACCATCAAAGTTTGCCTCCACCAATCCTCACAAAGAATTAAAATAAACTTTATATTGGCTGAAGTTGAAACTACTACAAAGTAAGAAACTCAGTCACTCACTGCTCTTGCAGGATGAAGTCCATGTTCTCTGGGGAAATCTGTCCAGTAATAGGATGGCGAAAGGATGTGGTCCTCTGGTTATGGCTGAAGCGACAGAGGGAGGAGAGAAAGAAGACTAAATTAGCAACCTCTGCGGGACTGTAAACACTGAAGGCATCACACTGGATCGTCACCCCTGCTTTGTTCACAACAATGTGCAAGAGTCGATCATTCCCCAGAAGAGCAGCAGGCTTAGGAGCTCTGTCCGAGCTCTCCACCCTGATGGGCCTTCATCCCCGACTTTCCCAACCCTGTGTAGAATGTCAGGACTGACTACATGACCCCCTCCCACTCACTCACCCCACCCAAACCATCCTGTGCAGCATGTGTGGACCAAAATGTTGGGCTCAGCACAAATGCTGGACAGTGCAGGCCTGGGCCTCTATCAGTCATAGACACAGTCAGTCAGTCATTCAATGCCTCAACCAAAGTGTAAAAGCTTCAAACCGGGTAAACAACATCGGGTTGCATGGAGGGTCACTGTGCGGGTGTGTGTGTGACCATGGGTTTGTATCTGAGCCAGACCAAAGCTATTAGAGAAGCAACAGGAAATCATTTCATTGTCATTTAGAATTTGAACATTGTTCATGTCAAAAAAGACATCGTTCTTTATTACAAAGATATATTTTTAACATGTTTTGACCATCTGAGGTCTAAAAGTATCTATAATTAAAAAACAAACAACTGATAGAGAGAAATTAAGATAAGTGGCATAATAAAAAAAACACAAAGCCAAATACAACAACCAGGGCACTATTGCATAAAACATCTTTATACCTTTTGCACCAAAACAAACTCCATCAAATATTTTCCTTCAAGTTTTCCTATTTAGCACACTCAGCAGAACGTGTGTGAACCCTTTTTAAGCTCTAAATACACAATCAATACATAGTAACACAGTTTTCCCTTCAGTAGCAGCTCACATTACTCATGCTTTACAGACTCCTGCTTGATGCAGAAAGGGGGGAAAAAAATCCTATAAGTTTCCCAAGAGACTCTGTGACATGGCAGCAGCACGCCCCATAACAGGAACTCACAATGCCACTATGAGCTCACAGTATGAGAACAAAACACCTCTTGTCACAAGAAACTTGCAGAAACCTTTCATCACTGTCAGTTCACTCTTGCATCATGTCCCCCTATACAACTGCTTTTACTACGACTAATATAAAAAACACTAATCACGTCGTAGAAAAGCAGACGTAATCCATTGTTTTTCACAAAAAAACTGTGATGCCTTAATGTAAAAATAATGCTTGCAACTTTATTGTTCGGTTTTGTTTTATTTGTGTTTGTGCCATGTTGTGACAGTAAAGCCTGGAAGGGGTTGATAGGGTTGATTAATTGAACTTATATACAACATGTACATTCTTTAATTTTTCTGCTAGGAATCCATTTGTCTGTTACTCTAATAATGCTTTTGCAATTGCACTTTTCACAAACCTGAACTGATCAATCCATTATACTACATTATCTCAGTCTGATAAGCTCTATTAATAAATGTCTAAAGAGGAAGGGATTATTATCAATCAGCTGTGGAATGAAAAGAGGAACAGATTGTGCTGACAGGCCACTGAGAACTGAGTTATGACTGAGACACTCCTGGCAGCACAACAAAAAAATCCAACGGCCGATGCTAAATGGCAGAAGAAGTGTGTGAACACTGTTTAACTGGTCAGTGCGGGTGATGTCATGTTTGTGTTTGATTTCAGGTCGGAAATATTTCACAGCCTGTTCAAGGTTTGTTACATTTTTTTATATTTTAACAAAAAAAAAGTCCATCCATTTCAGATTGTATGTCCTAAAAGCAGAATAACAACAAATAATATTAAAGCATACATATATAAAATACTGACCTGTCTGTTTATAGGGATTTGCTAGTTATAGAGTTTTAGGTGTGTGGAGAACAAAAACAAGCTCGTCTCAGAGATACAAGTATTTTGCCGTGGTGAAAGCTGGACAAATGCCTTTCATTTGCACAAAAGTGAGAGAACTAATAGATACCTACAGAATTTATGGTGATCTCATGAAATTAAAGGCTACATGTTAAACCTAATAACTCTCTGTGTCACTCCATGAAAATGGCAAAGAGGAATTTATCAAAGCTGAGGCCAAAGTCACCTCAAATCTTTGGGTCAACACAACAGTAAATTTAGATATTGATCACACACATTCACCCAAAGGCTCATTTGTGTATGAGCCCATGTGCATACTTCTCCTGGGAAACTGATAAATCCATGTCAGACTGCTCACACACCATGAACTGGAACAGCATGTAAGCATCCTGAGAGGTTGTTTATCAGTGACAGTGAATTCATTTTGCACTCAGGTTTAAAATAGTACAAGATACTATAGATGTGGTTGTGTCGTGTCAGAAGAATGCAGGCAATGACGGCGTAGTGTGTAAAGGAAACACAGTTAAACCAGGACTAAAAGCTTTACATAATACCTTATTAACAATGGCCATCATCTTTCATCCTTTGACATACAAAAATTTAGTGTCATTGACTAAAAAAACGAGTGAATGCTTTGACCTAGATTTACTTTTTTAAAGAAGAATTTCGTAACAATAAAAAAATGGACTTACGGTAGTTTGAAAATTTGAACAGATGCAGCTTATAGCTCCATCCCTTCCCTCTCTGCTGTGCTTCAGTCAAAACATCTCAGCCACGACCCACAGAGGAGCTGATAATGTAGGAAAGTACCTAAGATACTGTAACTAAAGAAGTGAGAACTGTCTTTTGGGTTCTTTCACCATACTGGTGAAAAAATGACAACCTGGTTCATTTTCAACTCTTCCTCCTCAGTAGTATTCTATATGTTGCAAACAGAGGCAACTCAGTCCCACATCTCTGTCCTCACATACAGGAAGTTAGCGAAAAGGGATCAGCTGAATGTTAACAGCACTGTGTGCTCACATTGGTTTATTGTGTGGTAGAACACACCGAAGCAGGTTAATGTTGCTTCTAATGCTATGTTAAGACATGCATCAGTGGCAAATCAACAAATCAATGAAACAATTGTGCATCCGTTCAGGGTTGGTAAACGGGGAAAAAAGCCAGTGATCAACATCAAATTCCACCTGGCTGGTCCGTTTTACTTCTTGCAAATCCCACCGGAGGGTCCAGAAGTGTAGAGAAAACCGATTTACTGCTTATCTCATGTACTAGTGTCACAAGGTAGAATGACCAAACTTTGATTCAGGTTGCCATGCCAACAAAAGAAGAAAGATGAAGTCAGCAAAAAGTCCAATTTAAATTATTTTATCAACAGTCAAAATGTGCAATAAAAATCTCTTTCAACATGAAATTATATTGCTAGTAGCGTATTATTCTGGTTTCACTGCCTGCAAACACATTATTCTGGTTCAGGCTCAGCACGCCCTGCCACCCATTTCCATCTGCAGCAGACAGATGTTTCCAGGTTGTTAGAAGGACAACGCTGCATAAATGTCTGTGCAGTGCTCAACATGGTTGGTTTAATGCATAAAGTTGTATAAACTGATACCATTCTGATATCCAGTTAAAGCATTCAGATAATTCTCCTCTTAATTCATGTATTGTATAAGTTGCTCCTATTAGTCATGAGTTAATCCATTCAGGTGAAACACAAAGTCCTCATTTTTCTATGCTACTAATTTCTCCATTTTACCTAGGAGTATGCCCCGAGCTGTTTTCCAGATCTGAGTACTTCACTTTGTAACATGGTATATTATTTCATTTACAAACATATCAAAAAGTTAGTTTTATTTTTCTAATTTAATTATTATGAGTATTCACGTTCAATGAGGTGGGCCGGTGAGCAGTGCTGCATTCAGGTCTGTGGCATCTTTTTTCTACTAAATTATTACTATGGAATAAAACCATAAACCTGTTTGTATTGTATACTGAACAGTTAATTGGCAGCACTGGGTATTCTACAGTCACCTGTATTCAGGTAATTGTCAATACCAAAGTCCAGTAAAACATGAACATACATATGTAAATACAGTCACTAATAGAAATCCATAGTTCTTTATTCATGCTTGAAACAGCTGCAGCAAACACATAGATCTACGATAAAGTTTGCAACCTATGTTGCAAACTTCACTGACGTTTATGGGGCCCTAAATTCCTGGCGGCCCCTGGATTCTACTACTTGTCCTAATTTGTTCATGTAAATAGGTTGTGTTACACACAAGTCTGACAATAAGTCTGGCATAATGATGTAAAATAAAAAAAATACTAAATTAAATTGATGGTTTTTTTTATTTCTATATTTTCTGAGAAGCAGATGCAAAAATAAGTGAGTTGTCATTATCGTGCTGCCGTCTCTTCCTTTCACAATAGAAACTCACATCAGACATGAATTTAAACTTTTTAATGTTGCTTAAACATTTAAAAGAAAATATGTTATAACCTGTGTGTACCTTTCTGTAACCTCCAAACAGACATGCATTTCAGACAAAATGCCTCAAAACATCGTCATCTGAGAGAAAGCAAAGCTCCCACTTCCACTTTGCCTTTAATGCGGGTAAAGTGCTGTTTTTTCTCTCCGTCTTCTTACTGAGCTTCACTTATCATAGCAGCTGAAGCACCCTCAGTCAAAGCTCTGTCTGACATGACGGCATTGCACTGCACCGTTCTCCTTCACCTGGAGCTCTCACCGTGTCCATGTTTAACTTTTGTAACCCTGCCGATGTACACATGACATTTATGAGGGACGGGTGGTAACGCTCCAGGGTTACGTAAACACCATGATGTCCGTGACAGCGCTTGCACAGCTCAAAACAGCTCTCAGGCAAACACACATGATCATACATACCATGCATGATCTCCTTCACACTGCACACACTGCACCTGCTGGGTCACATGGTTTGGGTGTCTATATGGTCCTCAACATCTCCAACTCTTTTTACTCTGCTCAGTCCGTGTCGATTAAAAAAAAGCAGCAAAATAATGGCATTACAACTAATGCATGAATAGTTCTGGGGACATTCAAAGAACATTATTATCAATAAATATTGTCAGCTAATCAAAAAACAACGTACAAACTAAATAAATTCCAAAATGTATTTGTTTTTTGGGTTGTTTAATGTTCTCTCCTTTTTCCAAAAGCAGCTGGCACAACTCGGTAATCAATATGACCTCTGACAGAAACACTGCCAACATCTTTGTAGTCAGACATTAACAGTGATTCCACAGATACCTTCTAAATGACACATTAGGACTTCTGGGTGAGACATATAGAGCCTTTATTTGGAACAAATCAACAAAATTTTGCTCAACATAAGGTTCCAAAGTACTTATTAAATATGAATGAATGCGTTCCTATTAATGAAGCATCTCTTGTCATTGACGAGAGGCTGATTACAGTGTATAAGCAACACCACCGTCTGACTGTGACTGATGTTACAAACGGACAAGCAGCTGGCTGCGAGTGCCACTCACATGAAAACATTACAATCATTCAAATTTCACACCCTGTCTTTGTTTTAACAGATGTGTAACAGACAGAGTGTTTCAAAAAATGATGTGATGAGTGGGTGTTTGCTCAAGTCAAAGGTCATTTCTATTTAAAGGGATTTTCCAGATGAAATGTGTTTGAAGTGCAGAGAGGGAGGGAGGGAAGAGAGGAGTGCTGCCGGTGCAGTGTGGGGAAAACACAGCAAGGTCATTGCATTCGGAGCACACTGTGAATGTTTAACACCGTATCAGAGTGTGCATGAGGTCTGAAGAGAGAAAGAAATGATGCTTGCTTTTACAATATGTGTGGGTGAGAATGTGTTTTGAAAAAACATTAAAAGCCACTGTCCATTTAGGATTTTGAAGGGGGGGGGGGCTGTCATCTGAGCGTACACTTCCAATATTACCTTTAACCACATATATTTCTTACACTTTAAATTGATCAATACATAAAAAAAATCCTGCTCTAAATCCCAGTTTCTATTTCTGCCAGACAAACTGATCAAACATGCTGATGGGAAGAATCTGAAAAGATGATTTTAAATATATAGAAGGCCTCATAGACTGGCACTGCTCATGTCAATTCACAACATTCATGCACAGGAATGCTCTCTTAGGCATTAAGTTACAGACTGAGCACAGCCAAGAGCTTAATGACACTCCAGCGCACAGCCATGCATTTAAATAAACATCACATAATTGAGTTGCACAAAGCAACAGTTGCAAGAGGGACCATGATTTGGCTGCAGGACAAATATAGATTAAAACATTATCACAGTCCGTCCATTTTGCAGGCTTGAACGTGGGCTGCTGGCACCAGAGATCACATTAACTAACCACCAATGAGCACATAAAAAGCCCCTCAATAAGAGTTTCAGCCACTGATTGTGATTGGAAATATATAGATAATTTATTTTATTTAAAAAACTATTTGTAGCCAAACATTTATCACACTAAAAACATTATAGCTACACTAGACGTGTGGATTTCTACCAGTGTTTTGGATCTTTTAAACAAAATATGTCAATGAAATATGGATTGTGACTGCACCAGTGGCAATCTTTTGCAGTAGCTGTGGTTATAAAGCTCTCTTTATTTTACAATGACCTTTCTTTTCCTGTGAAAACATTGATCTTTAAATAAATCTGTACCAATGTGAATGTTGTACAGCTGGAATGATTTTTTTTTATTTCTTTAACATAGCTTAAAAGTTGCTTATGTGGGAGGAACAGACTAGGCATCATGAGTGTAGGTCAGAAGCAAGACAAAGTGGAAGGAGCAGGAAATTAAAAACCATGTTTTTCCTTGGATATCATGGAGAGCTAGAGCTCACTGGGAAATAAAAAGAACAAAGTTTAAATAATACCAAAAATGATTTCATCGATATCAAGGTATTTGCTCATACGGAGGTGCTCATATGCAGAAAATGTGAGCAGCCTATCAAACTATCAAAAATACCCAAAGTGTTCAAGCTGCAGCTGTCCTGAGGAAATTCCCTGAGGAGACATCAGTTAATGCCCAAAGAGACAGGAGACCGTTGTCTATTAGAAATTAAAATCATATATCATTTTAAATGTAAAAAGCTTAACAGGTTGAGCAGACAGCTCACAGAGGCCACAGAGACCATAGTTCTTCTGGTTTCAAATCCCAGCCTAAAGCCCTGTGATAGATGTTCCTGCTATGTCTCTGACTCGTTCCTGTCAAGGAACTCGTACAGCTAATATATTAATATCTTTAAGAGAAATGTATTTTCATACTAAACGGCTAATTGTATGACTTCACCATTCACTAGGCACATTCCTTCTGGAAAACACAAGGTTACATACTAAAATACAGACATTTGCTTTGTGAAATATTTATTTAGATTATATAATTCTCTACATGTTAGTTAATACTAAGTTACAAGCATAATAGCATAACATATACATAGGGACCTTATGGATATTGCAACCATGAATTTCTCTCTCTGCTCTACTTCAACTTCTTAAAAGTTTATCAACATATCTTTTATATTTCTGTTTTATTTAATAAGTTCATTTCCCACTATAACATTTAGCTTTATTCAGGAAAACACCAGAAGTAGAAGTAGGCCTCTTCCACATGTTTTAATGTTGACACACAGTTAAATAAAAGAAAAAATATACTTTTCACAAAGCACCTTTTCTAAGTATTTATCAAGCTTTTAACTGGATGTAAAATGTTTCCATGTTGCAAGCGAAAGCTCCTGCAAATTTATATGCAATGCATCAAAAATTATTTCCAATAAGAGGCCATATTTTTTTGCAGAACAAATATATGGATGAACTGTGAATATGTTTACATCAGCTCCACTAGGTCATGAAATGAAAAGCCCCCTACATTACCTTGTTAACTTATTACTACTAGTGTCAGAGCTGAACCTTTAATTACTAAGGCTACTGAGCATGCTAACTAAAATAGCTCAACCAATATGCAGATGTGTTGCCCTCCTTTTGGCTGGCAGGAAAGACGGAGCAGCCCTGCCAGCAGCACTTCTGCTGCAGTAACATTAGAGCCAACCTCCACCTTGTACACTGCACTGGCACTGCAAAAATAACACTATGAGGAGATGCAGGAAGCTTCTTTGGCAGAACAAAAAGTAGCATTCAAAGAGCCCATAGTCCTGTATTTTTTAAATTGTTTTGTTTTACCTGTATCCAAGGTCAGTCCTTTGGCTTCATGACTTCTGTTTCACTTCCAAACGTGAATTCAAGCACATCTTGCGTGTACTCTTATCCTATCTGTCACATAGAGGGGGGAGTGTCAGCATGGTAGCATGGTCTTATTATTGGCCAAGGAGTAAAGAGATGAAATACAATCCTACCATGACAAACACACTAACACACAAAGACACACACACACACACACTCTTAGAGTCACCCTGCTGAATTCTTAGCAGGCCGATCCTGCCAGTAAATTCCTTCCTCGGCTTGGTGAGCCAATGGTACTGACACACCGGGTTCAACTTCATGCTGCTGCCACACTCACTGGTTCAGGTATTTACAGCTATGAAGGACTTCTGGCCCACACACAAAAAACAAAATGTCTCTATTTGATTTTCTCATAGTCCATCTCTCTCTCACTTCCATCCAGAGTAGCAATCAGAATCGTTTCCATGCTGGATTTGATGAAGGTGTATTGAAGAGGTTCCAGGAACAGCAGTAGGGTATAAACTACTCACAAAAAGTTAGGAATATTAATTTTATCTAAAATACCCTACATAAATCTTGGACTGCTACTAACTATTTTAATAGACGAGTAGTCATGGAACAATCATATTATTACTTAAATATTACTTGTTAACTAATAATTAATTATTACTTAGTTATTACTTAATTACTCTTATTTTGTTATTACCTGTTTTTTATGTTTTTTGTTTATAACTTTGGAAGACAAGAACAATATTTTTTTTTAAACAATATTAACCAAAATCTTATATCTTATCTAATATATAACCTTAAACATATTTTAAAAAGAAACATTAACAGAAATCCTTTTTTTGTATAGAAAAAGGGTCATTAGCAGCAAAAGAACTAAACAAAAAAGGTTTCCTATCATAAAATAAAAGTTAATTTTGGGCAGAATTATTACAATAAAAACATGAAAGAGAAAAAAACAAACTAAAAACTAATCAAAACACATTTCATGACAAAAGTGTCATTTGATACGTTCAGAAACGGCCGTTTGAGCTGAACGAGATCTATAAAAATCGGAATGAAAATGGTCAAGAATGCACAACCTTCTCTGAGAATGTACACACTAATGAGACACTAATAATTCATATATATTATGAATACACACACACACACACACACACACACACACAAAAACAAACACGGTAATATACTACTTTTTTCCCACACTTACATGCTGATGCAGCTTTTAGGATTATTTTACCTTCACACTGAGGTGTAGTGGGCAGTAATTCCCTGTTGTTACTGATGGCAGTTCCAAGTACCGTACTTGGAGAAATACCATAACATTTGGTCAGCACAACTGTAAATGTAATCGTAGTCTTGGCCAAATATTATGGTAGTTTACTGTCCTTGGAGCTGCTATCAGCAATGAGGGTGTGCTGATCAAAACATCCTGAGAACGCGCTCTCTGGCCGTGCACATGGGACGCACCCAACACGTTATAAATGCACTTCGAGTGCGCTCCCCGAATATGCCACGACGTGCACACACTACAACATTACAGTCATGAAAGTTGAGCCAAAATGATCCAAAAACGCTGGCAGCATGCAGCTCTCTAGCTAGCAGCCAACCTGCGGAGGAACCCCCTGACCATAGGTCAGAGTAGTCAGTGAATCCACAGCCGACGCAAACACAAGTCAATCCTGTATCAGCACGAATCCAAAGAAATCATACTTTGATGGAAAATCCTTTTTATATACCTTTTAGGTGACAATGTCACAGTGTGGACACCCATGGTGTTTGCATGTATAAAATTAATTTTCTTGAGTCTGCAGCTAAAATAAAGGTGTGCTCAGTAACCCGGAATTTATGCCATATATTATTTTTTAACCTGAGAGTGGATTTACTTTACATAAATAAGTAGATAAGCCTAAACTACAACTAACACTCTATTCAAGTGGCTGATATGCTGAAAATGAAACGCCTCGCTAATATAATCATGAAGGTGGTAAGATCTGAACTGTTGTTCATATATAAACCCAAATGCTCTGATTCCTCATACCATCTGATCCGAAGCTAAATCAATGCTGTCATATGTAACTGTGTATTATTGTGACCACAGCAGTTCCCACTCATGCTTTGTTAAAAAATATTTTTATTAATGACCAGGTCTGACCAAGTCAGACTGCCTCAGGTAATATTTAAAAAGCACTAGAGGCTAATTCAGACATGACGAGAATGCATCCAGCTGCCACACGATCAATAGAAAGCAGCAAAATGTGTGAAAGAGTCTAAAGATGATCAAAAACATGAGGTGGCACATTACAAACTGCACCAATGAACTCTTGCATCCTTATGACTATAAAAAATGTGTGTAATTTGATCTTGAGTAGGAAGTGGGACGGAGAGAAACCTCAGCATTTACCTGCATCTAGGTTATATTTGCATAATGTATTCACATTTCCTTTTTCCTGCTGGATCTGACAAGAGCGTGCTACTGATAAAAGTTCTAATATACCTTTTTATTATCCATCTGTCTTTAAAAGAATATCTAAATCGAGAATGTGGAGCAGACGTGGGGCTTGAAAGAAAAAGGGCTTAATATTTAAAGCAAAGACTGGCAGGCAGAGGAAAGGACAGAAATCGGAGGGAATAAACTCGGGCCCTACACTCGTCTCCTGAGGAGGAATGTCAGTGTGTAACCACATAACACAGATACAGGAAATAACTCTTAAATGTGCCATCTAATTTTCCGTTTGATTCCTTATTTTAGTTGCTTGTTTTTAATCCACATGTCACTTTAAAAATCTGTATTACATATTATTGCTTTGCTATGTCTGTGTTGGAAACATTAACTTTTAACTTCTACCACCTTAACTTAAGAATTAGGTTATTTGGAAAAGAGATGTGTGCATAAAATTGGATTTTCCCCAGAACACAAAGGGATGCACGTGGAGATGCATTTGTAGCTTGTGTAATGTTAATGCTTAAAATCGTTCATTCCCGCAGGAGCACCACCTCCTGACTAAATGGAAGGAATTCAGCATTATTAATAGTTATTAAGGCTTAGACTATCAGGCTATCTGAAAGCTGTGTGTTTTCAAAAAACACCTTGATGTATTACATCAAGAGCAAGATCAGGTTTATTAACAAATATGATGAAAAGATCAAAATTATCATGAATTAGACAATAAAAATAGGAAAATATATTAAAAAGTATCAGAACCATCTTTTATGTATCACATAAAACCTGTTGGGAATGTCTATGTTTGGGCTGAGCAACCTGACTGAGGCACCTTACTGTGACATTATATGCATATTTACCTAAAGTGGCCCTTTAACACAACGATAAAGAATCCTTCAAATATTTCAGGATCCAGATGGTGACCCAGCTTGCTCCCATTAATGGAAGCCAAGCCAAGTTAGACTAAGATTCATTTTCAGAAAAAACCATAATAAAAATCCCTCCAAATATTAACAATTCATTTAAAAACAAAAAAAAAAAACAGATACTCAGACAAATTATTACTGGCAAATACAGCTTTCGCCACCTTCTATGTAGAGGCAATTTTTACATTTGGAAGCAGTACTCTAACTTAGATTAATCTGATAAAAAGGTTATTACATTTATAATAGGAATTCATTCATTCATAGGAAATAGGAATTCTTCCTAAAAAATAGGTTTAACTTGGATTTTTAGCAACATTGACTAAATGATCCTGAAACCCTTTATGCATCGGCCCGTTCTTCAATAAGATAACGATGTGTGGTATTAGAGACCTGTGGAGTTGTCACTAGTAACAATCTGGATGTTTAACAGCTGTCTAAGTTTTGTTTGATTGTTACCCAACATGGAGAAGAAAAAGAAAAACAGGGGGTGGGGGGGGGTGTAAAAGTTTAATTCCTTTTGGGAAAGGATCTGCTGTTCGTTTCTTTTTTAATGCTATGGTTTCTATAATCAAGCCACCATTTAAAAAAACAAGGTGGGAAGGGCAGGTGGTGCTGCTTAAAACAAAAAGCAGACCAAAATAGAATTCAAAACCACAGAAGCAGCACCCTTAACTAATACAAAACAATCACTAAACCTAAACCCGATCTCCACACAAAACTCACGATCTTTACAAGCCTTAACAGGCATCACAATTCTCAAATCTGAGACCAAATGCAAAGTGGGCCAACTGTCTTCACAAAACAGTTGCCACTGAATGAGGTGCTGCAGCTCCTTTTATACTGTGGTGTTGGTGTGTTGTGCAGCCATTGGTCAGGAAAACAGCGAATCATGAGGGCAGATGAAGACTTGATAAGGTGGAGCCAATCCCAGCCAGGTAAAAGTGGTTTCCATACTGAATGAGGGAAATCAGGCAGCCGTAACATTATCATAGACTTAATTCCTGCTTCATCTCGCAATCTTTGTCATTCTCAACACGGGAAGCAACACCAAATCAAATGTATGACCCTAAGGGACATACCACCTGATACACCAACCATGAATTTACTTATTACATCACAGTGCTTTTATGTTGCCAGGCAGTTTTCCCATCTCTATCTTCACTGCGACCCAGTAAAATGCAGAGCAGCACTGAGGGAGCCAGTCACTCAGCAGAGCTGGCGCATGAAAAACAGCCTGATGCCAACAGAGGAAGACACGGGCATCACCGACATCCTGGCACCAGCTACGTGGATCCAAAGCCCAGAAAGTGGAGATATACCCAATATTTACCCTACCAGTTCTTTAAAAAAATTAAATACTAAAAAAGTACTTTTGATGTATATTGATTAAGTAGCTGCAGACGTTTTATTAATAAATAAATGCATGAATACTACATTAAATTAATAAATATAACATTTTAAAATAAATATATAACCATCAAATGGCTAATTGAGGCAACATTATTGTGTAATATAGCTAATTATTCATAATTAGCCTACTATTGATTATCTTATTAAATTTTTTAATCAAAATTTATGTTCACATTCGTTTTATATAAGGGTCTTTTTATTACATTTGTCAAGATTTCATAAAAACTAGTTGTTTTTCATAATGTACTTTTCCACAATGATTTATTTATTTCATGTTTTTTAATGGCAAAAACATAAAAACTTCTTCACACACCAGGTTACAGAAAGTGGAAAATCACATTAAAAGAACTTGAAAACAAATCTTGATCTTGCAAATAAATTATTTAACTAGTCTCATATCTGCAAGTACAAAACGTTGCATGGCTTGAAAGAAAATCTCTTTACACAGCTTAAAGAAAAAATGAAGCAAAAAATGATGACACACTTTCACTTTCACACTACTATAATAATGATAAATAATTAAGGGATCACAAAATTTGTTTTTTGGATTGATAAGTTCCTAAATGAGTGTACATCACATTATTGTAAGAAAGTGACACTGCAATGTGTAGTACTACTGTACGTTTTCTTTTATAGTTGTATAACAGAGATGAGGAGGTAAAGAAAATACCTGAAAAGCTTTTTATGCAGGAAAAAATCCTTGCAGTCTTTAACACACTTTCACTTTTAGAGGATGATACTATGTGAATAGATAAAAAAAAACACTAGATGACGCTTGTACGTTTCAATGCAATCTGAATAGTGTCACTCCAACAATCTACAGTCAACCTGTGTAAATGAAAAGTGTTAAGCAATCGGTTTTATTGTCACTGGTGATAAAACCATGTTCACTAACCAAATTACCTCTGCTTCAGCTGGTTGCTTTTACATTATATATTGCAACTCTGGGGTTGTGTTGTTTCAACATCTGTTTATGGCTTCATCATATGTATTTTTGTTGTAGTCTGTTCAACACCTTCAACCACACTGAATGAGAGAATTCAGTTTTGTCCTCACAAGAGATTTCTGCAGCAAATGCATCCTGTTGCCACATTAATGAGATAATAGAGGAAAATATATTGTAACCACTTTGGTCCACAAGTAAAAATAAATAAATCTCTGCATGTGCTAATACTTATTGCAGACGTTTGTGACTCCCAGAAGATGAATCGTATTGACTTTAGTGTGGGCCCGACTTTTCCGCCAGCACAACCTGCATTCTGACATTTGTGGTTTAGTAGCAAATGGCGTTACAGCTAGTCGATTGGACAGCAACCTAGAGCAAACAATTTCACATTCTCTGTAGGAAAGATATAAATCAACGTTTGGCTTGTCGGATTTCAAATGCTTATCAATTACATTTAAATTCAATTAATAACTTTTCAATATTAGTGTTTGTGTACACTTGGGTGATGAGGAGTGCTTTTTCCCTCGATGATTGTATCTTAAAGAAAACAAACAAAAGCATGCATGTCTTGTCATTTAACCATTTAACTATCATTTAATGAACTAATAACACATGTGCATTATACATATTTGACTGGATAATTAGCCTCACTGCTCATCGGTGTTCTTTGAGACTACCTGAGGGCCGAGTTGTTTAATCTGATTATACCATAATTCCACACAGTAAATATTTTATAACAAATGTTCATTTTTTGTACAAAACTTGCTGATTATGTTTAGGTATAGGAACTATTTTATATTAGCATTGATGTGCTTTTTGTGATGAGCTCTGCAATTGTTTACAAGACAAATTGAATGAGGGATTAAAGTTAGCTGATCTGAATCAGCTGATTAATGCGTTGCTATGGTGAGGCCTGCATATGAGTGACACCTTGCAGAACTATGTGTGCATATAAATGAAAGCAAAAACAATGCATGCCAGATGGCATTAGAATTCCCACCCACCGTGGTATAATTAACCTTACAGTAGTACTATGTAACTTTACTAACTTAAAATTAGTTTCTGACTTGTTGAGGTGGTACAGTGACATTTAAATATATATACTGCACCCGAGGCTGTCTTTGTCCAGCAGCATCTCAAATCTAAAAAACTGCAGCTTGCAACCTTTATTCCCTCCTGGAACATCAAGTTAAAGCAGAGTTTTGTTGACAGACTTCACCAGCCTGCAACTGGATGTCAACAAATTGAACAGACGTAATGATGCATGGATTCATGGCAGCACTTCTGCTGTTAGCCTTCAACACTCATTACATACTTTGAGGGTAAAACCATTGTATTATCCAGGCCATTTGCAGGAGGATTTCATGATAGCTGTATGCAAATCAGATCACTCTGTGTTCGACACGTGCCCACATTCAGATCTGCTGTGACGTTTGGCTCCATGCCTCAGCACCTGACTGACTCATTTAAACCACTTCTCGCCAGTCCGAGTAGCAGAGCGCCTATTAAACATCTTACTGCAGAAATAATGAAAATATTTCTGCATTAGCACAAACCAGAGTGGCAGCAGAATAAAGCCTTCTGATTGGGGGAAGTGTTTAGCTGAGTGAACAATGCCCAGGCCCATTACGAAAGTGCCTGAACTCATCTAGAATTGGTTTTTACACTGAGACTTGAATCCATTGTGAGAGCATTTAAAGCTGCTTAAGAGAAGGTTGGTTTTCTATTGTTTCTATTGTCAGTTTTAAGCTTTTAAAAATAAGTCATTAACTCTTGTGTAAGTCAAATAAACAGAAAATGAGGATTTAATAAGAATGAAGAAAATTATTGTCATTCTGAAAATAATTTCCATTACCATACAGAAGATCAGTTCAATGCCACCAACAGTATGTATCACATTAACATAATTCACCTCAACAGTAGAAGGTTGTATGTCCAGTTCAGAGTGTTTGACACTGCTTACACACCCATTCAGCACTGCAATATCAAAGACTTGGATAAAACCAGCAAATTATGAACTGAAAAAGCAAGCAAGGAGAAAAAAAATCAGTTTATAACAACTGTAAGGAAAACAAAACAAAAAAAAACTATCCAACCAACAATAAAACAAGAGCTGCCATATTTCTTATTATTAATGAAAACGTTGAACTGATCTTCTAGCTAGCACAGAACTAACTCGTTGCAAATCTTTAGATTAGAGATGATCAGCATATACATCTTTAATCTGGAAGTCTTTCTACTGCCCCAAAAATGTCAGGCCCTCACAATGTTGAAGTAGTACCAAACGTAAAATCTAGCATGTAGCACATTCAGAGAGGACTTTGCATTTTCATAGTTAATAATATTTACATTACTACATCATATTTACACTGCAGATGACAGAAACAGTGATATTGCAGAATCACAATAGTGTTTCTTTCTGAGCTTGATTCTCATATTTACAAGTAAGGCAAACCAACAATGATCAGAAACTGAAAAACTTTCATATAAGTCTAATTTAATTCTAATATTTTAAGCTTTTTGGTTTTTCTGAGACTAAAGAGTTGAGCCTCCCCTTCATTTAATCAGGTTCCAAGATACCATTTATGCTTTACGCAAACACAAACTTATTAAACATATTTCTTATTTATCCACCCACATAATACTTCCATCTTCCCATTATGAACAAATATTTAAAAAAAAATAATTATTTCTTTGCTGTGATCCAGTTATAAAATATATTTTTTTTTGTCATCAGCATATTTCCATTAACTGGTTGTAGCATTCATGCTGTTTGCTCTGAGCCCTCATATGTATGAACAGAGGAAGTCTCCCGTGACCACATGCTGTCAGGACAGACAGGATAAGAGATGTTAGAACCAGATACCGCAGAGCAACAGCAAAACAACTGCTACACACTACTTTGTCAGTGTGGCGGACGGGTGGCTTTAATGGCTGCGATTTACCTGCAGCGTACGCAACCATACACACTACGCTACATCCAGTTTCTGGACTAACAACATTTAAGTACTAGATCGTTTTTTTTTTCTTTGACAAACTAATTAAATGAATTACTTGTCCCATCATTACAATGCTGCTGCTGTACAGAACGTTAAATACGGTGCGTTACTATAAAGTGATTCAATAAACTGCATCAGAACACACCACTTTCTCCACACACAAAAACTGCTAGTGGGGAGACTGGTTAATGGGTTAACAATGAGATAAGAAAATATGGAGGGCTAAGGAGTGATTATGATTGGCTTTGGCAGAGTCATGTTACACGGTAGACAATCAGAGCCACCAGCCAGGACACACACAGCGCACGCACACTTAACAAATGAGATGAAACAGGAGAAATGCCTCGTCCAGACAGACCTCGTCACTTTTTTATATAGAAATATAAATACTACTACAAATTCATTCAGGTCAAAAGCAAGACCATGTTGTTCAAACACTGGATACTTGTTGAAAATAATGAAAGCGTGACGGCATCAAAATGTTTAATACCGGTTGCCATCAGCAGACGCAGTGCACAGCACCTGAACTCTGAAAAAGTCAAACTGCCAATCGGCCGGTCACATTGTAGTTGTGTTCCAGAGTCAGGGTCTGCACACTTCGAAGTCTGGATTAGGCCTAATCTTTCAGAAATGAAAGATGGAAAGAGGTGCAAAACTTTGTAAAAGGTTGCAAAAGGTTTTCTTTTTTCCTATTTAACACAGGGTTTATTGATTTGCCAACTATGTCATCCTCTTAAAAAAAAGAGAAGTGTGTATTACAAAACATGCTCTTTTCAATTTATTTCAAACAGTTTTATCAATATTCAAAGGGGAATTGAGTTTAATTAGTCCACCAAAGCCAGAAAGACATTTGTTGGAGATATTGACTCTAAAACAGTTATATTATATCCAGATTAGCTGCTAAAACCAACTCTAAAAAGTCTTACATTAATGCAAAAGAGGAAAGCAGTGCAAAACGGGTCTACAACAGATGAAGTATTGCTCAAAGACACTTTAATTAAATCTGTTGTTCTGCACAAGTCCCTGTTGTTGCCCTTCATTTTTGATGTGATCATATTTTTATTGATTCTGTGAAAATTAACCTCTGTGTCCCTCAAATGTATACTGACAGATCTATTTATAGAGCACTTGATTGGTTTGACAGGATGAGCTACGCACAGCATCCCTGTCTGCCTCTAGCTCATGACCCGTCGTCCTCCCTGACTTCTTTTTCTGCTTCTTTTTAAACTAAATTAAACGTTTAACACAATTTCCTAAATATTGTTCCACTGTGATTGCCAAAATGAAACAATAATTTTGTTCAAACAGCTGGCATTCGTGCTATCCTTGTGATTTTTTATATTATATCCTATCTCATGTCATTAAGTGCCGTTCCCAAAGATGGACACAATGATTGCAAAGTGGCCTTGATAGGTATGTGCATTTCCATCAAAGAGCAGGATTTGGGTCCTTGAGTCCTGATGAGCCATTCCATCTTAATTGTGGTTATATTTCAAGAGAGATGTGGGGGGGTGGGGGGGATCCATCACAACCAATGAGAAGAAGCAGACAGTGGCGTCCACCTCCGTTGTTAATGGTGATGACATGTGCAGAGCCAATCCCTCCACCTCCTAAGTCTTCATGAGAATGCTTTGGGGCATTTTGTTGCTATGGCAATGTTGAGATGAGGCCATCTTTGGCTTTAGCTAAGTCCCCACTCCTGTCCATTGCAATAGATAATGGCAAACAGCAGTGGCATTTTGCAGGAGATTAGAATGTTTAACTGCAATAAAAACACCACTGCTGCAATGGTTAAAGGATGACAATGGTGCAGCTTTTAGGCAAACAGAGGAGTCACCACAGACATTGACAGCCTGGCATGCTAATGGCTAAAAGTCTTTAATGTACAGTATGCGCAATTAAAAACAGCAAAAGGGTGTACAGTTAAATAAAAAACTGAAGTGTAAAATTCCATCCTCACATCCTTGCATTGGATTAAGTAAGTAAGTAATATATCTGACAAGACATTCATCAGACCTGCATGTTTACTGCTTCAGTATATTTCTATTGCCCCTAATTCCTATAACCACCTTAAGCAAGTATATAACTCCTTTTAGCACAGTGTTTAGCGTTTCCATCCCCCATCAATAAGACTTGCTGAATATGTGACATCTGCTGTTAAGTTTACTCTTCAACCCATCCTCAATCCTTCATTTGGGGCGGCTTTAGCTCAGGTGGAAGAGCAGTCCTTTATGAACCGGAAGGCTGAGAGGTTGATTCCAAGCTTCTTCTACTACATGTAATTGAGAAGTCCTTGGGCAAGACACTGAACCCCAAGTTGCCCCCTGATGTGCCCCTCAATGTGCCAGTGTGAGTGTGTGAGTGAATGTCCTGTGTAAGGTAAAGTGCTTTAAGTGGTCAACATGACTGGTAAAGTACCGAGTTACAAGTACTGGCTAATGACATTAACTTGCTCTTTAATGTACAATCTGTAGACTTCCAGTTTATATGAAAATCTTCTAAGAAGTAACTCTCATTTCTTATTTCACATTCCTTATCCAACATTTCACGTAGTTAATCCAAGCAGATTACAACATTCCAACAAGGACAGGCCTGAGATAAAGTGTAGCTCCAGTGTTGTATGTATATAGGACTATATACATAAGCGATGCATCATGATGCCTTGTTGCATATCTTATGCCAAGTCGAGCAAACAGTGGAGGGATTACACAGAAGCTGTGACTTCTTGTTTGGCCAAACTATCAAAATTTTCTGTGATATTGTTATGAAGATATTTTAGGAAAATATCATGATATAATTGTTTGGTATTGTCACCACCCCTATTAGAAAAACACATATCAAAAGCTGATTCTGGCCCCAGTTTAGACTAGTCTCACATATTTGAAAGTAGTATGACTTTAAATTAAATATGATTAAATTAAATCATCTATATCCTAATTTCTCATACATACAACAGCAAATTATCTTTTTATTTGCATGAGGCTAACAGACCTTGAAGTTATTGTTTCATGTAAAAAGGAACGCTTCTAATAGGCAATTGTACCATCTATTGTAACATCATGTTAAATTAATTGCAACCAAGTCAAATCCCCGGCTTCCATGTTAAATTTAGGTAATGAACCATATTAATCTCTGTGATTACACATCTCTGAGTGAGACCAAATCAAAGCTTACAATAAGACATCATCAGCCCTTGATCATATAACAAGATTCACCAGTCTCAGCACAGGCCTATCCCCTCCTAAAAGACAGCTAAAACTAAAACAATCAATATGAGGATGCAGCAGCAGCTAACCTGATAGTAGCCACATGGATTCAGCCTTTTCCATTTCTTTTTAAACTGTGGTTAATTATAGAAAAGCCCAAATCTCTGACATTTCTCTTGCTACTGGACAGCTTGCAGTTCATCCCTCTAATCAATCAACAATCCCAAAAGCTGGTAAGTAGATTTCTTTCAATGTCAAATTTTAAATATCTTCTCTTAAAATTCTAACTATTCTATTAAAAAGGGGGAAATATTACAAACTGAAATAGAGTATTGCAGAGTCTTCGCTCCAAAGATTTGGCCAAATCAAAGAAAAACACTCATCAAGACACATGAAATTACAAACTATATACATGTTTTATAAATATTTCTTTGACACTGCTGGAGTTAGCCACTATACTAGCGTTCACAGAAAGTTGGCTTTAAAGATGTGAAAAATCCTTTTATAAACACAATGCGAGTATTATTAAAAGCCAAATATGCTTGTATGCAAAAAATATTTCCATGCACAACAGAAAAAAATCCAGGCACTAAAAATAATCTCAGTCCTTCCTTTAAATCTCGAGATGCACATATGCTCTTTTTTTATTTTCTTGATGCACGAGCCAAAATCTATTTTAGAAGCAACTGCTGCTAAAGCATTCAAAGTCTGGACTTCGGTGGCAAAACACAGGTATAAAATGATATTTAAATTCTCAGGAGGGTGAAGGAAGAAACGTAACGTACCAACCAACACTAAGGAAAATCACTCCAGTTCTCTTGCAGCCTACGCTTCCTTCTCCAAGTCCACTGAGACTGCAGCGAGATAGACTCTTCTTTTTTGGAGTTGCCAATGTAAGAAGTGAAATATATGCAACACACATGTGTTGGGGTTGCCCCATTTGCCCTACTTTACAGTTTTCCTCTGCTACTGACTGCATGGTACACTTTGCCTGAAAGCCAATCACATTATTGCTGCTCTCACCAAAGTCATGCATATAAAGGGGCAATCATTGTGGAGAATGTGTTAAAAATATGCATCCCACTGGCTTTCAGCATCATCACAATTACAATAAATTGTTGTTTGTGTTATTAGAAGTTACCTTAATCAGCCCTTCCAAATAACAGTTTAGACCAATAAAGCCTGATAAATATTTTCTGGTGAACCAAAATACACATCTACAACTTCATTTATCCTCATTTAATTCAATATTAATCATGTTTTCCCACTCGTACAGTAAGAATAAAGAGGCTACATAGTCTTTAATCTACAAGTCCTTATTCCTACACACAGCCACACCTTCTACAACATGTACAGTGGATTCTTTGATTACAAACAAAGCTGCTTTATATGAGGAAAGGGTTAAAGCTCTGCTTTAATGGACAGAACCAGCTGGGTGTAATGTGAGTCAGTATAGACTGACTACCTAGCCCACTTGGTCTCGGTGTCCAACAGATGGCGACCCAAGAAATGAATGTGAATCCTCCACATTCATGCAGGAAAGGAACAATAGAACTGAACCTTCTGAACCACATGTGAACAGAAATGCTACAGAAGGCTTTATCTACTGTACCTGCAATGTCAAACACCCATAAAAACAGTCCTCAAACATCATCTCAAAATAGTGTTGTAGTGGCTGTGTTTACTCACAGTGTAAAACAATGAAACACACCAATACATATAAACTCATACAGTTTATGCTTTGCAGCTACATCTAAACCACGATGCTTTCACATTTTCCACAGCACGCACTACTACAGTCCAATCAAATCTTCTCTGCTATCCCTCATCTCTCTGCTACTTTTAACAGAAAAAAATGTGTTTATTTTCACTTACTCACATTTCATAGAACAGACAAGTTGAAACAGGACAAGAATTATAAGAAGAGTGACATTTACACACAGTTCTACCTAAGAATATCAAATTAGCTCGAGGCATTGAATAGCATGCGGATTTCCTATAGTGACAAAGGCAGGACATGCAACCAGTTAGCTGAATTTCCCAAAGCAATTTCAGCTATGTTTTATATTTACAGTGAATTTTGATCATGCATAATTCCTGCTCAGTATTGGACAGGCCTGACATTGATGAAACTATGTTGAACTCAGGCTTGAAGCATCGGTCTAAGATTCCAGCTTTCATATGATGACATGAAATGAGCAAAAAGGCCTCATTTTTAATAGAAAATGTCACCATGAGCCACACTGAGAGACAAATAGGTTTTAAATCCACACTGTAAGAGTTTATGAACTGAAAACAGACTGATCAAAACTTCCACATTCTGTTTGAAGTACTTCTTGCCATCTTGGCATTTTCTCTGCATCAATATTAAGTCTTTGATACAGTTATCGATGTCATTACACTGTAGCAATGAAAAGGCTTTATTTTTTACATGATGAAGAAAATTTTCTGGTTTGTTACTTTTAAAACAGGTTCAATTAATTTAAATGAATTTGTTGCTGAAAAGTGTAGATTTAACCAGTAACTTCATACACACATCGTACCTTCACTCTGATGCATTTTAACACACTGCTATGATCTTTTTCACTTGTCTGCACAACATACAATATTTTTAGTTGTTGCTTTTGCACCACTACCTGTGGTTTCCATGTTTGTTTGCCGGTTAACCCATGATCCGTTTGCCGCATAATCATAGCTAAAAACAAAAACACAATATCAAAGACACCACAGCAATGACAGCTCTCTGCTGCCTGCCACCCCATCCAAGGCTACTGCTGTGACAGCCAGACACTTTGTGAAACAAAGCTCCCCTCCCTTAGAGAGACTGGTGGGAAAATTCATTCTGTCAAAGTGTCACCAGGATCAAACATCCAGCTGAAGCAGCGTGACAAGGCTCAGGAGGAAAGGACAGTCAGACCCTCCAGAAGATTCCTTGGATAGAAGCATCACTCAACTGCATACCAATTTATTCAATAACCATTTGAGACCTTTTAACATCACTTTAGGCCCCTAAAACTGTTTTGTATTCAGTTACTGCAGGTTGGAAATAATAAGTTGGAACACTTCAGTGTCTCAATGCACCACTCTTAAGGACAACGTGTTCAATTAACTTCTTTTAATAAATGCACCATCTCTTTCGCCAAGTCCCTCATTGTACTTTACAACAATGTGTCAAATGAAGCAGTTGTGGCTGCATTTTATTACAGTTCAGAGTAAAAATGCTCATTACCATAATTATCATGGATAGTTTCAAACCTATTAACAAGAAACATTTCCTAAATGCAGCAATTACATTTGTGCCTCTTAGCTAAACACTGCATTAAAGACACAATACAGAACTTTGATCCACCCAACAGCAGCCTATTTGGCATCCATCTTGTATCCTACCTCTACTCTTAGTTCTCTCTGGTCAGCAAAAACCAGTCACATTTTTTCTTTCTTTTCTTGTCCCTTGCTCTCTTCCATTACCCTCTTTTCCTCTGTCAATTTCACAGCTGACACAGCTTTTGTGATTCTTTGTTGAATCTGCCACAGTGCACATTAAAAACAGCCAGTACGTTGATGGACTTGTTGCAGAGCTGCAGCAATGCCGTGAATGTACATAATAAATGTCACTCTGAACTCAAATCAAGTCGAAATCCATATTTTAAGGACAAAAAGTCAGATAGTGCTTAGTCTTTAAAATCATTACATTGCTCATACTGCAACATATCCCATGCCTTCAGATAAATTACAAAATAAAGCTAATTTTCATGCTAGAAAGACATCCTTTTATGCAAATCTATTTTATGAGCTAAACCAAAGATGACAGGGATAACACCCCATAATAAATTGGCTTTCAGATGATGCACATTATTCATTCTTAGTTTGAAGATTAAAAGCAGATCAGACACTTTGGCACATTATGTTAAGGAGAGGTTCAGGTTCACCGTTTACTAAAAAAACTGTCAATTAGTAGTTATTAACAGTTTCTATATGGGATAACTGTATATATATATATATATATATATATATATATATATATACATATATATATACACACACACACACACACACACACACACACACACACACACACACACACACTCCATTCTATAATATAAAGTTTTGTGCAGGTCTGAAGCATTTGGGACAATATAAAGAACACAAAGACTTGAACTGAT
>JBAMHV010000010.1:9979273-9990060 GCA_037177535.1 Pseudomugil gertrudae
TTCGGTGGGTGGCTGTCAACGGTTTCTATATGGGAGAGCTATATATATATATATATATATATATATATATATATATATATATATATATACACACACAGACGGAGTTAGACGAACATGTGTGTAACACTGAGGTAAAAGCTTGCAGACAATCTGCGCCGTTCACCTCCCGCTGAGCCACCAACCCTAATCCATTTACTTCTCTGAGCCGTTTTGAAGCTGAGAAACGCACGCACACACACACACACACACACACACACACACACACACACACAAAAGGGTAGTAGGAAATCCTCATATGCAGACAGGTGCAAAACTCTTATGATTTAGTTCTGGCACATGCAGAGTTGTGGGAGTGTCTGTCATAACCTTTGCCTCATGTCGCACCTTGTCAGGCTAGTCTTTTTATTCTACTTATGTCTGATAAACACTTCATGAAACGGCAAAACACTTAATCTAAACAAATACCATTAAACACAATATTCCCTGCACTTCACTAAATGTCTGGCCCATCATCTGTTGTCATCTGCAGGTCATAGATGGCCGACGCACTGAATCAGAACACAAGAATCAACATACACACAATCGCGAATGCAATCAATACTCCGAGGCAAACACAAGCAGATCCTCATTAGGCTTTCAAGCTCACCTCAAGCCTCCATGGCTGACTGATGCCGCTGGCTTATGATGGATTAGCGGACCAAACAACAGAGTCAGGCTGAAGACTTTCTCAAAGAGCGAAAGAACGCCTCGTTATTTAAATGCAAACATACGAGATTAAGCGACAGAATAGGGGAGGAGCAGACCAGTGTCAACGAAGAGCCTGTTGACAGGTGAGGAAATCATTAACTAGTGCAGACTGAGCAATGGCTCGCTGAACTTTTAACACAGTCTCTATACAAACTTTATCCAAGTGCTTCTATTTTGTATATGACTGTGTAAAGATTCCTAATAAAGAGACTTTAAAGACACATTGGACAGATTAATGCGGATATAGTCCTACTTACTATTGGAGCCATATAATTTTCATGAGTATCAACTCCTTATCAGTTCCTTGTGAATTCCAGTGCTCTCCTCTGATACCTAAAAAGAAAAAGTTTCCTTATCAACTAGAAACCAAAAAGGAATTTATTGGCCAGAGGGACCAGTGTTTATATTAGACCCAAGAATCTGAGTAAACTGTTAAATAAAAACTTTAAAAATGGGAGGCAGAAGCCAAATTACCTGAAAACAAGACATAAAGACTGAAAAAGAAGAGAATTAAAAGAGTTTGCTGAATATTTTTCTGCGTGCTGATTTTATAGTGTGCTGTAAAACTGAATTCTGTATTAAGTCCGTCCAGACTGTTCTGATCTTTAAAATATTCACCTTTTTTTCCAAGATACGTGCAGCCAAGTTTATTTGCAAGAAGACTGTTATGACGAGTATTTCTGTGTGCTTTGGACTCGTTCAAAACTTGTTATAATGATTTCCATGGCAATGGAAGAGTTGTTTGCAAGTGGGATGAACCAATTAAGCTCTCCAAAATCAAGATAATCAGCTAAATAAAAACACACCAAATCCCAAAAGGAGTTTAAGCGGAAGCAAGAGGATACAGGGCAGAGGCAAAGCAAAGATAAAAACGGGGATAAAAACTGCTCTGATGCATACAATGGGATTGTTAGCTAAGAAAATAGACAACCTCGAGGCGCTAATAAGAGCTTAAAAATACAGAGAATGCAGTATTATGTGCTGCATGAACACATCCTAGACTAATGCTTCTGTATACAGCACTAAGAATGTGCATACAAAACGTAATAAGAAAGTCAGCACAAAGATAAAGCACAAACATTAAGGAAGGTGTAGTTTTTAACCACTCTTGGAGCCATCCTGGACATGTCACGAAAAGATCTGCAAAAGGTCCATCGAACCGCTAACTGCGAGTTCTTGTCCCTTTTTATTACCATTTCATTCCAGTAGCAACTTTTACTGTGTATCACACCACTGCAGACACAGCATGTAAGACATCAGCTCATCATCGCTAAGCTAATAACACAGTGTCCCAACACATACATACCTAACCCTACACAAAGGAACAAAGTAGACTCTACTTTATAGATCATTTCATGTCTGCACTAAGATGCTGCATATCTTCTATAAGTCTGCTTTGCAGCCATCTGAGTCAGAACCAGCCTAAAAGAGACTAAACAAACAAATCAAGAATGCTGGCTCTGAGCTGAGGACAACGCTGGAGTTGCTGGAGTCATTTAGGAAAAAAAGAAATGTTTAACAATAAGATTCAGAGTGTGAGTCAGAGTACAGAGAGCAGGGAGGTAGTGAATAGAACTTGTTAGTTTGTTTTCAAGCTAGGAGCTATTTCCTGGATTCCTATGAACTCTCTCTCTAGCTTTACCATGAGATGGTTGATCTGAGAGGTAACCGACATGCCCAGTGGTCTCAGGTATGACTCATTCATGAGCACAACACCTCCTTTCAACGCCAACAAATTCACATCATCAATGTGTACAGAATGAGTAACAAAATAAACAGTATAGATGTACTTAAGCTCAACAGTGCATATGTGCACATCCTATACTGCACGCTTATTAATTTATCATTAGATTAATTTTTAAAACATGTTTCCCTTTAGCTAAAGCAAACAGGGACTTTAGGAGTAACTAGTAATGGTAAATCAGTAACATTCTGGTGGCTGAGCTGCAGCAGACTCTACGTTTTAGGGACTGTTATCGTATCTGACAGAAACAAAGGTTCCCCTGAGGGAATGAGAATTGATGGTGTTCATTTGAGAGTGGGTCTGAAACCAAGTGATAAATGTAATGATGTAATTTCAGCTCCTGGAAGGGTGGGGCAAAGGGAAAAGAGGGGAAGAACCAACGACATATTATGTAATGTCTGTATGTCTTCTGATGAAGAAAGATGGTTGTTGTCCCAACAGAATATTGCTTATAAGTTCTTCACCTCAGAAGAGCCAAGCATAAAACTGCACCACCCCTTTTCACTAAATCAGGATTGCCCAACAACCCACACCAACTTCTATTATTATGCAGTGGTCAAACCAGTTTCCTGATTCTGATAAAACAACATTCCTGACGAACCAGTTTAGTTCTTCGGAAGACCTTCGGAAAAAACTAAAACCCTAATTATCCTGCTATAATCTACAATGAAACCAACTGATCCATTAAACTAACTGGATCAACAAATGTCCCTAATCCAAGTTTTTGTCCCAACAAAAAAAGCTGTTTGAATCATGGCAGAAATAGCAGCACATAAATAAAACACCGGTCATTAAGCCAGGCATCAAACTCAGCTTAGACAGAGGGCAAAAAGGAAAACAAAGAGAGGATACAAACATTACCTGCAGGGAGCATGATAGAAGGGATATCCAGGGTGAGGGATGTGATTGCAGTACCCGGACTGATTCCACATGATGCTTTTCTTGTTCGCCACGCTGACAGTTCACAAGTCTGAAGGGTTTTTCTTTCAACTTTCTATTTCTAGTGCCGTGGAATCAGACTGAGGCTTCTGGGAGTCACATTAATCAGCGCGGCTTCTCTCATCTTTCGAGTGGCTCCGTGGGGAGAAAATGAGCGGCGGTGGGTTTGACGGCTGTTATTACTAAGAAGATGAGGTGAGAAAATGATGTCACGAGCCGAGCGATAAACGAGAGATGGGATGATGTCAGGTGAGTCAGGTCTGAGGTGGTTTAAACACCTGGAAATACAGTCTGCTCTTGGTGCAACAGCTCAGCAGAGACGACTGCCCCAGGTGAGGTTTGACATCACAGGTTACTCCTTTCGTCCTGCCAGGATCCAGTCATGTCTAACCCCCTGATCTCAGGTGTAATCAGGAATAGCAGCTGCCGTTGCTGTCAAGCTTGCTGAGCTGTATCATTCGCCTCTTCAACCATGTGATAAATCATGTTACATCTCAATGATCTGGAGAGTACCGCCAGAGTTTTCTACCAAACAGGTGCAGATCTACATCTGGCAGCTTTTACGACTAGAAGCATATTTTGTAAAAAAAAAAAAACAGTTTATCTTCCAAAAAGAAGCAATATATACCGTCTACGTCTTCCCTCCAAACTTCAAAAGGTGCCACAAATCCATCTCTTTCAGTGAGCAGGTTAAATTCCACAGCGTTCCTTCCTCTATATCTAGTTTCCCTCTGAGGTAGCTGGCGCAGATACAAGCGCTTATTCCCCAAATCACAGGCTTCTCACTCGCTCTACAGCCTCACGAAACAGCAGCGGTACACAGAGCTGAATGACTGAGCATACCCACAGAGAGAAAGAGAAGAGAAGGAAAGGAGGGATGTGGCAGCGAGAGAGTCTATCAGGAAAGAGAGCAAAATAACGTGAGAGAGAGAGAGGGGGAGAGAGAAAGAGAAAGAGAGAGAAAGAGAGAGAAGGAGGAAGAGAGAGAGAGAGAGAGAGAGAGAGAGAAGGAGGAAAAGGGGTGGGGGGGGACAAGGAAGAGGTTAACAGCAGATCTGCATTCCTTTTCCCGCCTCATTCTCATCTAGCACAATACACACCACTGGGATAATAGCGTAAAAGACAACATTAAAGGAAGAGGGAGCGAGTGTGACAGTTTTTAAGCACCTAAAATAGGGAATCGGTTACTTCAAAGATATAACATTAGACATTTAGTTAAAAACCTCCCCTTACCTTTGCTTTATAGTGTGAGGAAACTGCTATAAGGTTCATGGTAAAACACTCCTGCTGTTAATTACAATGTTGATGTTTGTCATAAAAGAATAATGATGAAAACCTCTGTGGCTCATATCAATGCCAGCATTGACTCAGTTGTGGAGGAAAGTCATTGCTGTACTGTTAGCGGTTAGCACCATGCTTTCAAAATGCAGAGAATTAAGTCATTTGTGTGTGTATGCATCTATGTATAGTATCTATACCAGAGCCTGACCGATTTATCGGCTGGCCAATTAAATCGGCCAATATTAGCACTTTCATAGGTAAGTGCTTTTTATTTACACAGATAAAGTTGTGCTCATTTGCCTTAAGTCACTCCTTGTCTGTAGTGTATAGCACTGATAGCAAGTGTGATCTGTGTGTGTGATGTAGTCAGTGAGTTCTCCCTTAAACTTAAAGAACTAGTCGTTCCATTAAAGGACCAGTCAGTACCATTAAGCGTGGCAAACCATCAGTGTAATAATTATACACGATCAACTCAATTGGCAAAAGAAACTTTTACACTGTCTGTTTGTTAGCAAATAACATCGCTGTAGTTATGTCATACTAGCATAGCGTTGGCTTTCAGCTTAAAACCAGTAATAACTGTAGAAATAACATAAATGTACAACATATCTGAGCAGACTGTTCATCACTCCGTCAGCTGAGTGTTGAGTAGATGTGAAAACAGACGGGGGAGTGTTTAGTAACATTAGTGTGTAACTATTTGTGACCATTACATATGTAAAATGCAACACTATCAAGGATGCCATGCTTTAACACTTTAGAAGGGCATCTCTGGTTTCTATCTTGATTTGATCTTCATAAAAAAAAAATCACCCATTGGAAAGAAAGTAATGGAGTAAAGAAAAAGCCATTTAACATTGAAGGGCGTAAGAGGTCTGTATAAATAATGGTTTTTATATTAACTTTACTCATTAGTCTGCTTATATAGAGCAAACACCAATCCTAAACCTAAATTCATTTTCTAAAGCCATGTACTGTTGAATTTCTAAATTTTTTTGGACAAATTTTTCCTGGTTCCTTCGCCTTAACTGAACCTCCGAGGGCAACGTGAGACCCTTCAGTAGTCCAAATTCATTCAACTCATCTAACTTTTCTTGTTTTGGCATGTTTTAATGCTCCATGATATTGTATTAACTCCTATGAATATTATTATATTATAATAAAGAAATTTGTTCCAAATACTGTCTGTTTTAGTTCACAACAGTTTATCCAAAACAGCCCAAAACCTCCCAATTACATGCAGGAAGCCTGCAGGTGAGAGTTCAGCTCTGTTGAGTTAAACAGAGATGCACAGTCTCCCCGGAGAGGAGGTCTACTCCAGTGCCCTACTAAACAGAGTAGAGGCATGACCTGCTGCAAGGACTACTCACCCCGGCCTCGGGAGGGGGCAGAACTGGTGACACGGCTGAAAAGCTGGCAGAATGGCACCTTTACTCACTGCAGGTCAAAGTCTAAATATGAAATCTGATGTTAAAAAAAAGAGATTGCAAAGATAGGAGGAAATTTAACAAGGCAAAATCCTGTAGCTACAAAACCACCTCATGAATATTTACTGTGTTTTTACATTTAATAATAGGGGTAATAGGGACAGTTAGTCTTATATAATGCTTGTTATTATGTTTAAAAAGAAGTCTGTTTGCTCTTTAGCACGTGCACACACTGTCTCTGGGCAATTCTGCCCTTCTGTTTCCTCTTTCCTTTTTCCTATGTGTCTTTCCTGTGTGGGTGTGACTCTCTCTGCTCTTACAGTTCCTAAAGCACAGCTGGAATACAGTTGATCCTCCCTTCAGTTTATTAACCCTGGTCCTTCCTCCCTTATTTCAGTGCTAGATTGTTAAAGTTTTAACAAGTGGTAAATATGTTCTCATACATTCTGAGATATAAATAGTCTCATCCACTCTAACAGAGCATAGGTTGGTCCAGTAAAAGTCTGCGAAGACCAAAAATGTCTTCTGGATCCTACCACTGCCAAGTCCCTCTCCTGATCCCTCTGTCATGAAGCCACACCTGGACCCACAGTCCTAGAATATTGTGCCTGTGCAGCTGAAACACCATGTCTGTCTGCCCGTTCCCTACTACATCCATTCTGGAAGCTGGAGCCGATTCCAGCAAGAGCAATTAGCAGGCAAGAGGCAAGGTACACCTTAGACAGGTCAAAGTCCATCACACAGCCAACAAACAACCACTCACACTCACTGCTAAGGACAATTTAGAGCGTCCATTCTAAGCACACATCTTTGGATGGTGGGAGGAAGCCGGAGTACCTGGAGAATCCACGCAAAAGAACATGTCGCTGTCTGGACTTCACTCGGCCGAGGCTTGAGCCACCAATCTTTCTTGCTGTAGGGCCACAGTGCTAACGACTACGACATCATGCATAAAAATGCATCCTGTGAACATATCAGCTGTTCCTGAAAAGAATTTTCACTCCCATTAAGAGGGGTCGTTTAAACCTTTTCACGATCAGATCAGCAGAAACAAAATAACCAGGGATACACTCATTCTAATAGTGCCTTTAGTGTATGTTGTTTCTGTGCATGTCTGAACCATATGGGGGTTATGTGTAATGGGTTTCAGGGGGAAACTTAAAACCATGGTCTTTTTGATGGTTAAAAGGTGCAAAATGAAAAAAAAAATTTTAAAAGGAAACCTATTCATCTTCTGAACTAGAAGGCATTACGCATTTCAGTATGATCAAATTAAATCTGCCCATACAAATACCACATGTCAGCTGGAAACTGATCAAATTCATACCAATCCATCTGATATCTGTCCATCTGAATGTAGCCATTTCGATAAACTTCATTGTGGCTCCAGTACTCTGTCTGCTCATGGTCAAGAAACCTGCGACACTCATGCATTTATAAGACTTGCACACTGTTTTCACATACTTACTCTCATCTTGCATCACTGCACTGTGTATAGTGAACTCCGCTTTGTCTAATGCTTAATGTTGATGCCTGTGGCATTCACATTTTACAAAAGGGAATTATTTTCTACTCATGGAAATACAGCGCCACTAGTGTTTGATCACGATGATAATCATTTCACATAAAACAAAGTATTATAAGGTTGTGATTCACTTCATATTAAAATATTACTCTGAACTAATGCCCTGTTATTAAAGAATACTGGAAAGAGATACAGGACGCAACACAAGAAATGTTTGGAACTAATTTGCATTTAGAATTTCTTTTTTTATATATCTTATATCCAATAACTGGTCAAAAATGACATCTTACATCGTGCCCGCTTTTGGACATTATGGTGGACATCTACAGGATGGAGAATAACAGCAGACATGAATTTGAGCCTTGGATAATAGGTGTTAGTTTTGAAATATGTAACTGGATTTAATTTTATTTCATTGTTGGATGTCATTAAAGAGTAAATACAACTAAAATAATAAAAATACTGTTTTAAAATACAATACATTTAAAGTGCTAAAATGAGATATTTGCCAAATAATGTCTGTGTGATTTTTTCATTTCTAAAGAGTTTGAAGGAGCATTATCATCTCTGGTGTAATTGGCATGCAATAAAATGTCTTTTTGCTGAGGCGAGTGCAGATTGGGGAATAAAAAGGGAAAGGGAGGTGGAAAGGGTGGAGTGGTAGGGAATGAGATGAGAAACTTTTATTATGAGGAAGGAAGAGAGGGATGGAAAAGAAGAAAAAAGTGGGACCTGAAAGATGCAAAAGAATGGGGGAGGTGGGCCTACCAATCTCCTGCTGTTTGTTTTTCTTGTAAAATTTAATTCCAGCACAATCTAATCAGGCTGAGAGAATCACGGGAGACCCTGCTGGTGCCTTTCTTGCTCAGCCTCTGTAGTTGCTATCCTTGTTTGAAGAGGCAGGTGGACACAATCCGCCCACACATAAATGCACATAAACAAGTCTTTCACATTTTCTGCAAAGCCTCCCGGAAGAACAGATGTGCGGTAAAACTTAAAAGGGTCGGTAACTCATTCATGCATTTATGCATATGTAGACAAACAAAAACAGTGTCGTGAAATACAGCATCTATGCGTCAGGATAATGACAGAACATACAGCACACATCCAGAGGATGCCACCTTGCAGACATGTGACAGCTGTGTTGAATCATTATGTCAGTGGGAGTGATGGCAGGAGTGTGATTGGACCAGTGGTTTGGCTTATCTGGCTTTTACAGCCTCACTTCCTGTATCACCACACTTGCTTTAAAATGCACACATACACACAAAATCTCCAAACACACCTCCTCTAAGCTAAATATCTGTTGTCAAGGTCACAGCTGAGCCCATATTTCTGGAAATCCTTAAAAACAACACTTTCTTTTTTTTTCACCACAACGCTGCAGGTGTATAAAACACTGCTGCTGTTCAGTTTTAATTCAGTAATGACTTCAGATATTTTCTTTGCAGTTTTACTGAGCAGTTAATTCTTTGAGATTATTTTAGAATACGAGGAAATGGTTTGATTAGGGGTAATTTGGAAAATTACAGGGTCAACATAATCACCAAAATCTTTCTTCATTCCCTCACCAGCAGCTCAGAATACTCCCAAAAAAATGACTTAAGTTCTGCAAAATATCAGAAACAAGTCAGTACCATCATCAGAAGCTGAGAAATGCAAGTAGAATTTTTGTTTTATTTTGACTTTCCCATCAGTGTGGAATAAATGCATGCTCTTTCCCTGTCTATGCTCCTGCACCTTCTTTACCTGCATCCCATGAGATTCCATATTTGTTTTCTAAGGAATTAATCAATCATACAACAAAAGATCTCATAGAAAATAGGCTCGCAGCAGAGGCTGCATGTTTCTGGGTGAAAAATAGGCCCAATGCAAAGTAAACTTTGAGTTCAAACAAACACAAGACAAATATCTACAGATGGGCTCACATGTTGTGGATATGCCATTATGTAGTTATATAATTCCCAACGGCGTTTAACTGTCTTGGGAGAAGCTAAGCTTGGATGATGCAATCACATTTATACATTTGTATGTGTGTGTGCATGAATGTGTTCTTCTCCCTTGAGATCTTTTGATCCAGTGTCTTGAATCTTCAGTAGCACACAAAAACACACACTTTACAACTAGTACATTCCGTCTCTGCTGTTTTCTTTCATCATGTCTTCAGGCCTCACATCAATCAGTTAAAATCACAATGAGAAGAAATGTGGTGGATATTGGCCAGAGATAAGCAGAAACAAATAACAATAAACATTTATTTATGAAATGACAATATTATTACATTAGTTAGCTAATTAAATCAAATCTGCAAACTCCCCTGCAGCATCATGTCTGCGATGCTTCCTGTCTGAAACTCATAGCAAGGTATGAGTTCAGTTTCTTACCTCAACAAAAATAGTTGACTTTTCCAAACAGAAACAAGGCAAATTATTCCATCAAGCTTAACATTTAAAACAAAAACCTTTAATGTTTTTTTTCTGTCTTAAAAAAAGCAGACCGCATCAAGAACTTAATTCATAGTTCGGTCCTTTCATAATTTTAACAAGCAGCAGCTAATTACTTACTCTCACCTCAGCTTGTTAAAACTGTTGGAGACTTCAGCAACTCTGCTTATGTGACCATTCAAATGTTTTGCCTGGTTATAATTTAATAAAAGACAGTGGTTTAACACCTAATAATCCAGTAGAAAAATCTCTCTGAGTCACTTTATTATTTCTGATTAACTAGTTCCTTCTTCATATGCAAGCATCCAAAAGCCTTATTGGTATGCAAGGCATGCATAATCTGCAGAAAGAATCAAATTCTAACAATCCTGTTGAGAACAATGGGGGTTGTAGGAGCAAAATCATGAGAAACACAAGCAGCTGCGTATGCATTTAAACCTTGATCAGATGTTACATAATTTACACGATTATGTGTGTTAGTATTAGATTTATTAGTCAACACTTCTTATTTTCCAGTAATACAAGAAGCAGCAAGACTTTACTTCTCTTTAAGATATGGAAGTATTTAAAGATTTGATTTTAAGACAACCAATAAACAGTAAAACTGTAATTACAGGTTAGCCTATAATCAACAGCAACATTTTTTTTTAGTAGATCAATTCGATATTTTTATTTTATAT
>JBAMHV010000010.1:9994264-10016193 GCA_037177535.1 Pseudomugil gertrudae
TACAGACAACCTTTGGGGGGCGGGGCCGAGTAGTGCTTGGTGGGTAGAGCTGCGTAGGTAGCTCTGCCCTCTGGCAGGGAAAGGTTACTGCCTCTCAATTTCAATCACATACAACACACACAATCATAAGGGTTGGGGTGGGGGGTCATATACACCCCCATTCCCTGGGCTGTGCCGGGTGCGGGTCTTGGGCTGGGGGGTTGCGTGATCCTAGGGACATGGGCTTGGGGCTGGCCCCGTCGATGGTGGTATGTTGTGGGCCCCGGGGGGTGCTGGGTTCTCTGCATGTGGGCGGTGGAGGTGGGGGGTGCTGCTGGCCTTTCTGCCTTTTGCCAAGAGGATCTATGTATATACATATATACATGAAGATCTTCTTGGCAAAGCAAAATTGCTCAGCACAATATAGCAGCCAGACCATCGTTCTGCCTGCTGAGATGCTGGACAGACACGTGTAAAAAAAAAAAAAAAAAAAGAGAAACGTATAAACAGCATGGAAACCAGTATCACTGACAGGAAATGCACATCACAAGCAAGTATTTCTGTACTGTGATTTAACAATGCTGTAGTATTTCCCTCACTAAGACGGCATAGGCAAGACGGCATAGGCAAGACCCCCCCACCCCACATACCAGGTCCGATTATGGGGAGTGGTTTTATTACAGTAACACAACAGAATGCATTTAAAAGTCCATTCATCCAGCAAATATCTGTCCCGCTTCTTACAATGAAGGAGTATATCCCAGTAATCACTGGGCAAAAGACGGGGTACACCCTGGACAGGTTGGCGTTTACAAGTCCCAGGCTGTGCCCATCTGCTCGAGCACATATTGAGCATGTGACACAAAAGAGTTACAAGCATTGTTTTAGGCATTGATTCCCCACGCCAAAATTCACATGACCATACTAATCAAGGCCTCGTCACGTCACCAGCGCATGCTGAGCTCGCAGGAATCGCAAAGAGGCTGGGTTTTTTTTAATCATTCGATGTCAATAAGAGTACAAGGTCGGGTCCTGATGGTAAGTTGTTTTGTGACGCATGAGGATGGGTTTTATAGCATAGACTATGAAATCTACGCGATTGATTTAGTAGTTTTATTGCTCATTGTCCAGAGGTATAACAGCGCAGCAGAGATGGATAAGTGGATTTATGACAAGAAACTGATAACAAATTATGTGTAAATGGATGAAGAGCGGTCAACAAAAATAATGGCTACGCCCAACCCTGACTCTTTCATCTGTTCTGCAGGTGAGTAGGCACCTTTATACATGTCTGTACGAATACACGCCCAATCACATGTGAACCAACACCTCTAAAAGCCACAATGCAGACTGTGCACCCCATCTCCACCTGTATGTCTCCTACACACCAGCCTCTAATTATTAGGTCACATAATAATTCATACTTACGAAAAACAAAAAGAATTACAGTACAGACCAAAAGTTTGGACACACCTTCTCATTCAAAGAGTTTTCTTTATTTTCATGACTATGAACATTGTAGATTCACACTGAAGGCATCCACACTATGAATTAACACATGTGGAAGTATAGTACATAACCAAAAAGTGTGAAATAACTGAAAATATGTCATATTCTAGGTTCTTCAAAGTAGCCACCTTTTGCTTTTATTACTGCTTTGCACATGCTTGGCATTCTCTTGCATACATTTTATTTGAACTGATCTTTCACTTCCTCCTTCCATTTGAGAGATTTACAGAAAATTTTATCAAAATGTGTCCTTAACTTTTTGACTTTGGTTGCTAAAAGATAGACAAACCAAAATCACAGAGATGATAGTAGTACAGAAAAAATGCAGACGATTTCATGTGTTGTGTTGATCTTCTGCCAAATACATGACCTCTGCCTTGGCAGAGGTAATGATTAAAACAAACAAGGATAAAAGGAATTAAATAGAGACCGAAGCTAAAATAGAAAGATGAAGGCAACAGAATACGACCCGAGTTACAATTTTAACTCTGTTTATTTTTGTGTATGCATGTGAAGGAGATTAATATGTGGTGTGTATTCTTAAAGCAATACTTTGGTGTGTGATGGTGTGTGAAAGCTTTATGTTATTACGAAGAACATGTTTTTGCATAAAAAAGGGCTTTATAAATAAAGTCTGATTTGATAGGATATAAACAGATGCAATGATTCATGAATCAAGAGAAAATTAGAAAACTAAATGCTAAAGTTGGATCTGGGAATGGAAAGAAAAATTGACCCAAATGATCTTTGAATCCTCGATGGACGCACCAGTCTATCACGAGCCTGGCACGGAGACAGGAACCATGCACTCATTCAAGGATCTTCAAACATTTTATGCCCATTCACCACATGCAGGCATATTTCTGCCTCATCAAAAACAGATATTCAATGTGGTCAACGGTTATTTACAAACATGGCTTCAGACAAGCAGTCAGTGATCAAACTAGCATCATTTTATGAAAAAAGCCACTATCTTCAAAATGATGTCTTTGACCCTCATGAAACCAGAGTTTGGGTGTATAAAACCTTGGCTAAAAAGAAGACAATAATAAAACCTGTGATGTATAGCTTAATAATACTCCTGGATATAAATAAATCCTGGATGTCCTCCATCAGGGTCAGACCTTACTTTTGGATATTCTTTGCCGATTTGTATTAATGCATTTCTATATTCCTGCAGCATCACTTTGAGTGGGTTCTTTTATTCCTTCACTATTAAATAATTGTCTCTAGCTTCTTACTCTGAGCCTCTTATATTATTTCTGTCCTCTTTACCTGTAATTTGACAAAAAAGTAGTTCCATCACGTATTGTATTGTAGAGGTGATTTTTAAAACTATTCCCCAGCATCTGGTTTGCATAATATGAGTCAGCCTGAGCAATTTAGCTGTAAAGATGGTAATTATATGCAATTCTAGTAACATTAACTAAATGAAAATTAAGTTGCACTCAGTAGATTTAACTGCACTAGTCTGTGCTGCTGTGGATTTGACTGTGAACTTTACAGTTGAATTTCAAGACACAAATTTGCCTAACAGAAAACATGCATACTGGCTCATTCATTAAATACTTTGGATAATTACATTGTGCATATTGTCTCTAAGCCAATGGGGGAGCAGTGAAAGTACATCAGCCCTGGTAAAAAGTGAAACTTGTGTGTTTAATCTGATAATCAGATAAGAGCAATCTAAATTCAATACATTGCAATCTGTACACTTTGTTTCAGAAATCATAATATAGTGACATTTTACAAATCTTTTATCCCAGACCCTGATCGAGTGACATTTTTACATCCCTCAAAGGACCTTGATTATGGAAAGTTCTGCCAGTTACTGTTAAAAAAAGAAGAGGAGCTCACTCTGCTGATCATTGGCAGTGGGTAGATAGAAGGAAATTCAACGTTATAACTTAGATTCTTCCACTTAGTGTGCAAACGTGACACTAAAGAGATTTAAGACAGACATATGTTATTACTGATATGGGTTTTTACAAAAGAGAAATGAGAAAAAACAACAAAGCAGCGTAAAGCCACGCTGGGCATGTGTGCTATAATGAGCTGGTTTTGGGCAGTGGCTGTTGTAACGTGGTGTCCAAAACTCCTCTGACAGAGGGTGGGGTGAGATGTGCCTGGGAAAACCGACTGTTGAGTGCTTTCAGGAATATTTTGGTTAAGCCAAGCAGTTTCCTTTGAGGAATAATAAGAATAATTCTCCATAAGCTTATCTCTCAGTCATCGCATTCCCATTGTTTGGAAATGCCACACCGTCGTACAGTAAAAGTCAATAGTTGACTTTTAATCAGAAGAAAATTGAACTGGAAGGGAAGGGTCTTGGCTCGTGGCTTTAAAATTCCACCAGAGTCACAAGAAAGAACAAGCACATAAAAATAGTATTTGTACTCAGAAATAAAGCATTAGGCCCCGTGAGTTTCACAATGCTTCATGTTTATCACAGTGTAATAATCTGAGGAACAGGGTATACTGGGGGGATGTCAAATCCTGAATGGCATGAACAGTGTGTAAGCTGTTTCTACGTGCTTCCAGACATGTAAATGAAACCAGCCATATTCTCTGCTTTAAATCTTCATAGAACTTTCTACAGTCTTAGTAAGTCAGTCGATAAGTTGCATTGGAGGAATAAATCCTCACTACTTGTAAAGCTGCAGTAATGTTTGAGTCATAGAACGGACTCATACTATGAGAAGTGGTAACCAGTTAAACATTGGTCTAAGTCTAAGTAATACAAAAGTAACTTGATTACTTGAGTTCAGCAAGCGAGGTAGGTTACATCTTTGACAGGTTAGAAGTACATGAAAAAGCTCATACAGACGAGCGCTTATGCTCACATTTATACCTAAAGCTAAGAATGACCATTGCATGTTTGTTTTTTGACTGTAACTAAGTAACTGGAGCTCCTGGAAACTCCAAAATGATCCAAACAGTCAGCAGTTTATCAGAATAAAATAAACTGAGAAAATAATTTATTCTCTAATAAATTACTTCATAAATTCATTATATAAGCATGAAGATGCTTACAGTTTTACAAGTCTTTTTGTGTGATAAAACAAAGAATCATGCTTGGTGTTGCTTGTTCCCCTCATTTCTCAGGAGCTGGAAGACTGTGAGGACCTCTTCAGGTAGCACAGAGAGACGAGGACATGAGATAGATATCTACAGAGCATGGTGTACAATCAGAGCAGCACTAATCTGATTTTCCTTAAAACGTCTAAGTCTTACACTTACAGCCATGTTTGAGATCTTGTCAGTAATTTTGTACCATCGATGTCCAATGTTCACCTCAGAATTAGTGTTTACAAATATTACTTTACATGACCTCCAGTGTGTATTGCACAAACACAAAGTGTATATTGCAAAGTCAGCATTTAAAAAAAGTTATTTGATTTCTTATAATCACTCCTGCAATTGTCCAAAGATTGTAAACCACGAAAAAGATAATGACACACACAACACAGGACAATATCTATATCTATTTTATATTGTAGGTTTTGACATCACCAAGGATTAACGTGCTCTTTTAATGTAAGCAGACAGATGATGAGTCAGTTCTGTTAATGATTCAACAGAAGAAGTGATTTTTCTGTCTGACTGGCTGCTGCCAGTGTGATTTCAACATTACAATGCCCTATAGGACCAAGCAGAAGCAAAAGGCGAGTTTTACTGTGAACCTGTTTCAAACACACAGTGTTTGGAAGCAACCAAACAGCTGAATCACAGCTGAATACAAAACAGGCTAGTCGAAGAGTAGAGACTCTGTCCGGCCGACAGAGATTACCTTTTAAACATGTCTCAGTTTCTATGCTTGCAGACAAGTGTCTTTTCTGCAAAAGTCCCAAAATGCAGTACATGCACTTTTTTAAGGGGGGTTGAAGTCACCATCAAATGTTCTTCATTTTAAACTACAAATGCAATGATTGTCATCTAAGGCTACTGTCTAAGATTAATAAAACTGCTCAGTGTGCATGCAAAACCTCTACTTGAATATTGAAAAATACTCCATTTACCTCCTCACCAGCCTTACAACAGTAGTGCACAAGTCTGTGTGCAGTATTACCTTCTACGTCCAAACTATCCTAACTGGCTGAAGACATCCTTGAAGATAAATGTAGCAAGAATTCAACATTTTGATTGCTGAAGCTCACCAGTTTATTTGTGTACTATATTGTATATATCTTAGGCTGATACTTTTTAAGCATGTATACATTTTATCCTATTAATTCTATATAAGCCTTCATTTTAAAATAAAGAACATATCCCATTTAGGAAGTTAATTTCTTAAATGGCATATTTTCAAGCATTCACATACCACTCTTTATGTCTCTATTCATGCAGGCAACAACAGATGTATTATATTGCAAACTGAAAAATAAGCCATAATGTTTACAGCACACTAGTTTTCCTACTCTGTTTTGTAATAAAAAAAAGCAAAACCAAACCCAGTCAGAGTGTTAGATTAACACTGATGTCCGCACTTTCATAAAAATTAATCTGACATTAATGAAGATATTTAAGTTTGGATTATAAATGATGCTTTGATACATACCTGCAGCATTCATGGCTCGATATGATATGTCAAACAAAACACCAAGAAGCAGCCTAAATATTTAGATCTAGTGTAGAAACTATATACACCAGTGTTGATTATCTTTAAAGCAAGTTAAAAACCATCTCCTGCATTACTTCTGATGTGGCGGGCACCACTGAGACATTTTTGTCCTGACAGACTCTGCACCTATTCAGTTCTACTTAATGATTTATCTTTATTGATTCAATCTATTCAGTTTTCATCCTCTAAGACTTTCCCAGGACACAGAGGGGACTCTGATCAAATGCTTAAGTAGCAGCACAAAAAAGAAGACTGACATCTAACCAGATTTAATGCTTCATAGACTTTGATGGCAAGCACTTCCTTTTAATGTCTCCACAATATCAATATTATAATACAGTTGAGTCATAAAGCTCCACAAGCATTAAAAACTATAAAGCAACTATTCATTTTTATCTTGTGGTGATAATGACTAGTAACAAATAAAGAAAATGTTAAATAGCTAAATCTCTGTTAAATAACGGATTACACCTCCAGGTACAGAAACAATAACCCTCCATCTACAGACATTCAAGCTGAAAGCATCAAATGGCTCCAGAGAGCTTCACACATTGCAGAGGAGACGCACAAAGAACAAAGTGTTTCAGTATCAAACATGAAATCTTCTTGTTCTCTGGTGTCAACTGTGGCAGTCTCATAATCCACTTAGTACTGCTGATTTGCATATTCATGCCAATATTTCCATATTCATGCAACTTTACAATGACATCTGAGGATTTCATTCTACAGCATCTTAAAGACTTCTGAAGCGGGGCACAAATGTTATAAATGGTACAACCCCATCACTACAACAGGTTGATACATAAAACAATCATAAATAATAAATAACGACTATAGTTTTTCCTGCCACTTTGAGTGATACTTTCTGATTGTAAATCAATTTGTGCATCCAGTGGATTTGGTAAATGATCATGTGTTATTTTGTGTTTTCATACGATTGTAGATACGGCAGTTTGACCACTTGTTCCCTTATGGTATTGAGTGTAACCATTCTTATTACTTTAGTTTTTTTGGACCATATTCAGTACTTTACTGTCTTAGTTTGTATTCTGTTGGTTGCAGCTGCATTGTTTGCTGTGCATTTTATCAATAAGTCATTGGCACATGAAGAACTACTTACAAAAAATGTGTTATTAGGCAGTGATTTGGCATTAACCTGAGATAGTCTGATATGAAGATGGGTGTTACCCCTCTGGGTTGCTCAACCCATTAGAAGAAAATTCTGGAGATTCACTCTGCATCGGATGCCAGGAAAGTGATGGCATACGTGCCGATCCTGCAACATGGGTGAGATACACCTGAGGGTCGGCTCCAAACGCCAAGAGATAAAGCAACGATACAAGGATTTGCATCGGTCAGGTATTTGGATCTGCTGCTGAGTGGGTCCACAGCAGCATCTGAAATTTTCTCAATCTCCTGTGGCATCTGCTACAGGGAGGGAGGTACAGCAGCCGGAGAGTTGCTGGTTTCACTCCCAAGAATGAAGGAATGAAAGTCCCATGGCTGTTCAGATTTTGTCAAAAAAAAATAGCTCAACCAAGATTGTAATGCTCAACAGGAGTGTGTGATCATACACCAGCAGAGAATTGGTATTTTGCAAGAAGAAACAGGTGTAACAACTGGTCCCTCAAGAAGAGTAAATCATGCTTCCTTTTCTGCTCCTTCCTGTGTTTGGAAATGCTCATAATAAATAGCCACAAAGCCTCCAGTTTGCCTTCAGCTCTTCTTCATTTTTTATTTCCAGCCACCATATTCAATTTAGAATAAATTATGTGAAACCTCAAGCAGAGTGATCACACTATCCTGAAAACTCAAATTACTTTAGAGAGGAAATGAGGATATTTGACTCTGGAAAAGTCTTTTATTTTTATTTTAGATTTATTTGTGGGGAAATGTGATCAAATATAGCATGTATCCTGCTTTGCCTGGTGCAAAACAAACACCTCAGTGTGGATTTAGGAATAAAGTCAATATCGTCTAAGACGGTGGACAATTAACGACTTAATGGTCAATAATTTGGGATAAAACATCTTCCATCATCCCTGTTCTTGTCATCTACTAACAGAAGGTAATTTACTTTTTATGGCCTAACCAAATAAGAGGCTAAGGAAAGTGCTGAGCTTAAGACTACTCCTCATGTCAAGCTGAATTAATCATATGTTCACATTCAGCTGTGAATAAGTGTGTGTGTGTTCACACTAAAGCTTCGCTTTGCCAGACACAGCCACTAATAGTATGACTTGCAGTGTGTTATGCTACTTTTTGTGTCCCTTACATCACATTACATCCTCATAAAACTGACAAACTATACAACACACAACTTGTATTCTGTGTTAATAGGGTGCTGGGGGACTGAGCTTTAGTCTAGGACAAAGAAGCTAACAAATTCTAGTCCGCTTCACGTTCCTCAAGCACAGCACAGAAAAAAAACACAGCATCACACAGAATGTGGACATGGAATCAAACCGACAACATTTCCTCAGCAGTTGGTGCTTATCTCTGACATATTGAAGGTATCGTGGCCTTACCTTGCCTCACATGTCAGATCCCATGTGGAGAATTCATGGTCATCATTGTTAGTGACCGTCTTGGTTGCTCTTGACCAGATGGTGTGACGTTTGATGGGAACCAGCTCATGATCAGCATCCCTTATGAGGTCGTGACTGCAGCAGGTACCCATCCTTTACAGCAGAATTAGGATCTCAACCTCTCACGGACATCTGTTAGGAACTCACGTAATGTCCGCCAAATGTAAAAATGTACGCTAACGTATCTTCTTATCTCTGTTTCTGCCACAGTTATGACTTACAGCATAGCGAAAACACACATTAAAGTCGTAGATTTTCCATTCTATTCCTCAGTCCAAGCCACTGTCATCTCACCGTTTGAGACCTCCCCAGTCCTCCTCACACTGATACCCCTGTCTCCAACTTGCATTACTAATGTTTTGGTAGATTGGCCCAGGCAGCCTCACCCTCCTCCTTACTCTGACAGAAATGTCACTGTTTCCCACTACTGGCCAGACATGAAGGGCCACAACATTGTATCAACCATCTTGTTGTTTCTCTCACTCGCTGTTTGTTTCTGAGTTCTTCAATCCCTCCTTTGTGTCTGCCCTCCTTTGCTCAGTGTGGAGCACAGATGGAGGCCACACATTTACCAATCCCAAGCTTCTCTAGCTGTCCACAGACAACAGTCTTGTAGCAAAGAACAAGGCATGTTGGTCCCACACTGTTTCCATGTGTGGGCTTGTCAAATAGATATTTAATGTCTCAATGTTTCCAATGGTGGGCTCTACATTTCATGCATTTTTTTCATATCTTACATTAAATGACATCTTGTGTATCTCCTAACACCATGTAAACACTTTTTAAATGCAAACAGCTTGAGTTATAAAAGATAATTTCCTTTATTCTATTAAGTCAAATCTCATTTCTGTTTTGGCAATTCATTTTAATTTCCTTAAAAATTTGATTTTAACTTCTTTTTTCACCCAACAGAATTACTTGCGTAATTGTTTTGAGTGAGTATTCAATCTGGGTTCAAAATAAATTTGGACATAAGTAAATATAATGAAACTTGCATTTAAATAAACAATCAAATCTGCAGCGGCTTGTGCTTACACTCATCAAACCTGCTCAAAGTACTTGAAATGGCAGAAAATATATGTTAAAATTGGTATTAAACAGCAGGAACAGGTTAGCAGTGAGACTTTATGTTCTCTGAAATGTAAAATTGTTAAATTAAAGGAAAGACAGTAAATAATGTGCATTTTAAGCTGTTGTTGCTTCTCAATCAAGCACACACAGCAGCAATGCACATTTCTATGATAGAGTTGACATTTGAAAGAATGTGTGGGAAACCTCTGTGTATGGACACTTGGTATTTATATAAAGTACAATTTGTCTAAGCAATTAGACTTTCACAAATATTTGAGGCATTCTGTGTTTCTTTTGAAATGTTCAAATATTAGTTGAGAGGCAGGGACACATATAACCCATTTATGCTCACCGAGAAGACCGACACACAGACGGAAAGCCAGGTATCGGATCTGCAATGATTACATTGCACTCATAAGAATGGAATAGGATTCTTGGGGTCTTTCATTTATTAATAAATATTTCTTTATTTTATTTCAAATTTCTTTAGCAAACCTAAAGTTATTTTCCCCATACCAAAGAAGCCCTTTTTAATCTGAAAATGTATCATTATCAACAGGGAGTAAATGTTGTACATATTAATTGAATAAGAGTCGCTAACTCATTTATTCACACTGTTGCTTATTTTTAATCATGTTATTTTTCGAGGCCTTGGCAGTGGCCTTTCTGTTCTCGGCACATTAGAGGTGACGTCAGGATGTGGTCGGTCCTTTTAGGCAAGTTATGACATAGTTTTTGTAAAAGTTGTCTGTGTTTTCTACAAAAAACTACAATCCTACTTTGCTGAAAAACTACTTCTGTAATTTGTCCAGACACCCCACTGAATGTATAAACCCACCACAATCATTTATGCAAAGTCCGACCAATCATGCAGTGTGATGCCATCAACAGGCGCTGAACCCTGAACGGATTTGGTACCTGTAACGGTTTAGTCCGTCTTTTGTGTGGGTTACACGTGTAATTTGGTGCTTTTTCAGGGTCCTTGCAGATCTGTCATGTGACAAAGACAACGGAGTGCTATTAACAGAAATTGTGGGGGCAGTATTGAGTTGTATAGCCCACCAGTGAAAAAAACAGAGAAGAAGAGAAACAGGAAGAAGATGTCACAAAAATTGCCAAATAAAAAAGGTACCGGAAAAAGACTGAGAAAAACAGTGTTGTTCTACTTCCTCGGGTGTATTTAAATGGTTGTTAACATCTTAATACTACATTATTACTACCAATAGGTGTCAAAATGACAAAGATGCAAGATGCAAAGATATGAAGTCCAAATACACAACAACAACACTATGTAACACTGAGTGGTTGCACAGACTAAGCAAGTGATACCCCATTTTGTTTAGTCCATCTTCTGTTTATTTGTTTATGAATAACGAAGCAGAAAAAAAGCTCCTCCAAACTGGTTTATTCCTATATTTTGTCCAGCTTTTGCTTTTCATCATGTTGAACCATACATCAGCTTACAGATTTGTAGCACACAGACGCTCTTAGAGAGTCGGATTAATAATAGTCGCAGGCCGAGGTAAAATACACAAGACATCCATTTTCAGACCATCTTCAAAGAAAGAACTGAACACACACACACGCTGTACTGAAAAGGCCAAAAAGAGTATAATTTGTATCTATAACAGTAAGAAGAAAAAAGGTAGAGAAAGGAGAGAGTCTCCAAAGATAATGCATCAGTTTGAAGAGGATCAGGAGAGAACATCAATGAGTGATGAAATATCTGCTACACAGAGGAGCATTGTCAGGACAAACACTCCTCCATGCATTTATGTCAATACGAGCAGGGAGTCGTCACGACAGCACAGCTTTGACAGCGCTGAACTAAAAAGACAGCAGCTTCCGGATAAGGAAATAAATTACATTTGAGAAGAAAAGTCAGTGACCCAACCCTCTACAATGAGACCCAAAGCAACAAGGCAACAGCTCAATAATTAGGCCGCCTGCTCGGCACAAATTGATCCACTGAGTCATAACAGGAAATGGATAAGAGGCAATAATGAAGGCTACAAAAAAATAGTTTTGGTATTTATATCCATTTACACAAAACTTTGATAATTTAAGAAAACAACTACTTTTAAAGTTTTAGTACTGCAGACAGGATGATTATGTTTCCATGCAGCTACAACTGTATTCACTAAAAGCAGTGCTCACATTTTGTTTTTTTCCTTTATAGATTATCCATCATGGACAGCTTGATCTTACACTTTTTACTTATTCACGGTTGTACTGCGTTGTGTGATCACTGCTTTTACTGTCCTGATTGTCTGGATTATTTCCACGCTGCAAACCAAAACAGACACTATTCTGGTTTTGGTTCTGTTCTAGAGTCTCAGACCCTCGGCCTGTCTATGCACCAAATTAACCACAAAAGATGGGAGGAACATATTCCTTGGAACTAAACAAACATCTTGGCGATTTGGGCATGAAAGTGGGTAATGTCACAAGGCTCCATTATAAGCTATAGTTAATAAAACACAGAACATATTTAAATGGAAAACAGTATGTCCATTTTATTTATAAGGCACATTTAAAAAGCCAGCACCAGCCAAAGTACTTTCCAGAGGGACATACACATGAGTGTATACTAAAATAATAAAATAATCATTAACAATAAAATAATAAAAGCAAAAAAAATAAAACTCTGCTAAGCCATAGGCCAAGGTTAACGATAAGGGGGTGGTCTTAAGGTGTGATTTAAAAATTAAAAGAAAATTTGCAGACAGTTCCACAATGTAGGCGCCATAACTGGAAAGGCTCAATCTCCTTTAGTTTTCATGAGGGAGCTAGAAACATCCAAGACCATCTGGTCAGCTGACCTAAGGGGCCTTAATAAGGTCAGATAAATACTGTGGTGCCAAACTCTTCAAAGACCTAAAAGCAAATAAAATAATCTTAAAATCTGAATCTAACCTGCAGCCAGTGAAGTGAGGATGTTAGTATGTCACGTTGGGTTAGCTGACTGCTGTCAATTGTCCCACTCAGCAACATGTCTACTGATGTGCTAAAATAATCAGTTATTCTGCCATCTTGGCGAGAGTATAAATTCTTTCTGGAACTTGTCACTAAAAACTAAACCAGCTGCTACTAAATAACACCGTAGCTTCATGGGAATGCTCTCTCTTGCTATCTGCTGTGCTTATTTTGTATTAAGTGTAAGCATGATGCTTGCATGCGTTTCTCCAGGTAGATGGAGTTTTGCGCCCACTGCCAATACAGAAGCTCAAAGAGAAAGTTTGCAGTGCACATTAAAAAGGTGGGAAACTGATTTTGATCAAAATAAATGGTCATAAAAGGCTAATTCAGATGAACTGATTTATTGCTCAGCCCTAACATTAAGTATACTACAGATTACTGATTATCAGGAGATAATGGGGTTTGTCTAATACTTTTGAGTGGGCTGCAGGACATCACGTTCCATCTGTGCCGGCAAGCGGTATAAAATATACTCATTTTTGCTCGTTTCGTCAATAAATTGCTACTGTAATCTTCTTCATGTGAGATGTTCCTGTAAGCAGACACGTTTGGGAAAAGATGTGTTCAGGTCAGTTCTGTTGCACCAAATTTAACATACTCGATCCAGGAACAATGATATTTTACCCAAAACAAGTTAATCCTTAAATTTCCATGCTTCTTGTTTCATTAATGTTTAGGTTGAGATTTACAAGAAATATTTGTAAATCTTTGGTTATTTGTTTCTACAAAGAAGGGGTTTAAAACCAAGTTGTTTAAGTTTTGTTCATCTGTACCCTGAAATTAAAAAAATCCCAATGAGTCAGTTTTAAATCTTCCCTGATTTTTTTTGCATAAACATGATTAAAACCTGTTAGCATTACCCAGCGCAAATGGAAACAAAACCAAAACAAAAACTCTAGGAGTAGCATGTGAGACTGATTTACTGATAAATATAGTTTTTTTGGAAGGTGGTGCCATGAGGTTTGTATTGTTACTTATTTGTGCTAACACACTTTGATTGTGTTCAGATTGATTCAGAGCTGAGACAAAGCTGAAGAAGACTTGAGTCCACACGGGAGTAAATCCTTTAACGTTGCACTTTAGAGGGTGTGAGCAGGTTTTTTTTCTAAGCGTAAAACTGGCTTTAATACTACCAAGCTGGTGTTGGTTGTGCCTTTACTATTAAAATGACCTTTTTGTTATCAGGCCACACACACACACAGATTTTAAACAATCATTTAGCTTTTAGTCTACAATGCTATAAATGCTATAAAAACAGTAATGTGCTTTTATTTGTTTTTATCTATACTGTCATCATACGTTTAAAATTACAGAAGAACTAAAGTAGCTAAAATTCCTCATGTTATACAAACTATTGTTATTCATGTTTTCTGTGTATTTCAGTTTTTCCAAGACATGAATCAGTAAACAAAAGACGTGATTAAGAATACAGACAAACATATATGTAGATAGATCATCAGTGGAAATGCTGACTGACTCCCTGGAGTTTCTGTATGAAAAAATGAGTCCAGCATAAACACTGACTCACTTTCTTTCTGTCAATACTCAACACCATCCCTGCAGCTACAGATTAAAATTCAGGCTTTTAAATTCATCCCAGTTAAAGGACGTTCAGAAACAGAAACATTATCTGTAAATACTATCATTTCCTTATTTTATTGATCTGAGAAAAGATGTCCTCTGATTAAGTCTGATCTAATTCAGAATTAATTTACATTAACTGTAACTAAAAGCAGACTAAATTATTTATGGTTCTTTTAGCTTTAAAATCATACATGTGATAATTATTTTTATAACAGGAAAGCTGTGTGCAGGAGCAGAGACAGGATCTGGGCTGCTGGGACTTCTGAATAGTGTAGCTTCTGGAGCTACACAAAGCCTCATAGCGAATACCGTAGATGCTCATAATCCTATAAACAGCCTATTCCTGCCAACATAAAACCTAGCTCTTACTTCTGTCAGAATGTCTGTGTGTTCTCTATCACTTCAGGTTTACCCAACCAATACAGTTAAGCCGCACCAGCTGTTTAGATTTTTATTGTTTTTGTGGCTACAACAGTTGCCTAATACTTAATTTTGTAAAACATCATTTGAATCACATGAGTATTTTTGTCATTAACTTATAAAAGCAAAAGTTTCAATGTAAGGGTCAAAATGACCTCTTGTGGCTCTTTCAGTAGTTATGGTTGCACTAGTGTTAAAACACAGAAAAAAAAGATAGTATCTTTTATTTTTGTAGGAGCCAGTGTGGTCTGCGTTTAAGCATGACATCAGAGGAGAGCATTAGCTTTTAGGAGCAGAAGAATGAGAAGCAGAAAAGTCTGGACGGTGCTTCATCACTGGTCACAACACCTTTCCAGTGGCATGAATGAACCAGGTCAGCCTGCAGTGCAGTGTAAAGATATAACCATAAACTGTTCATCGGAAAACTAAACAAAACTTAGAAATCATCAGTCACGTAAATGCTGGTCTTCCTGTCAAGACGTAATGGCACTCACACTTCAGCCTCCAAACCTCAATCGATAAATGACACCACAGACCAGTTAGATTTGACTTAATGGTGGCAGTTTTTTTATTGGTTATAATAATTTTATGCATGTACACTTATAAGTATTATGTAGCTCATTGAGAAATACCCTGTGGTTTATAAAACATGGCTTAAAAATGTCATCATGAGCACTTTAATCCTGACTTTCAGAACTGGAATAATAACCCCATCTGTCTCCCACTGTGTTGAGCTCTCAGAGCAAAACAAAATAAATGAAAAGGTCTAAAACTGAAGGTACAATAAAAGAAGTAAAAGATAAGTGAAGTAGAGACATACTTATCATCTAAACTGGCATGACATAAAGAGAAAATGGAGCAGAGGTAAGAAATAAAAAATAGGTATACGAGAGGTTTCTTCAATAGATTCTATCTCGTGGGAAAGAAAAGGAAATGCACTCAACTTTTTTTCTCAAGTTATTCACAATAAAAAAAAGAGTTTCTCAAAGAGAAAAGAAAACCTCATCATTTTCCAGAAACTTTCTTTTACCTTCTAAGCTGAGTACATTTAAAATATTCACTCAAAAACCAGCATTGCAGCGGATGTCTTTCACATGAAACTCACCAACTCTGTTCTTCTTGCCTCACCTAAAACAAATCTGACTTTTACTCTGGAGAATTTCACAAACCGCATATGGTCAGGTTTAAAAGTGCAATGCTAATACCGTCTTTGCCAGTAACTAAAGCATACTAGGAAAAACCTGAAGGACAGAAAAGACAAGCAAGTTATTCACCACGTTACTGATTTACCTTCATAATAAATAAAAAAAAGAAAAAACACCTGCAAATTAAAAAGGTCAAAATAAATAATCTTGCTTGGTGTGGAGACTAATTCGTAAAGAAATAGGCATTGAAAGCAAATATCAAAGAGCGTTATCATCAAGTAAATTAAGAAAAATGGGATATAAATGCTGTGCATGAGCACACATTTCCCTGAAATAATCTTGAACTATCCTGCTGTTCAGAAAATAAAAACACAAACTGCTTTGCACCTTCAATGAACAAAAACAGAGAAGCTGCTGTTGACAAAGCTGCCGTTTCCTGTCTTTATTTGTCTGCCAGGGAACCGCTGGTTCTTCGCTTTAGCCACAGCTCTGCAGCTACACAAAGCCTCTTTTTCATTTAAGAACAAAGAGCATTAGACAGCACACACAAACCAACTCTGTTTCTCAGTCGTTGATACAATTCATCAGTTTTATCAATAGGTTGACAAATGTTTTCCATCAAGATGAGAAACAATGCTGTTCCTGGGAATTAAAACCCACATCACACAGCTGATGTTCTTGTAAGAGCAGATAATGTCAAAGCAGCCATGTGGATGACTTCACTCTGACATGTAACAGCTTTCTCTTTAAATAACATCCAAATGTTTCTTCAGTGTTTTGTTTGCTGCCTCAGCCAGAATCAAGATTTCAGATGTGGAAAATCACACCAGCTCATATATAAAGTAGCATCTTACCACAGGTAGAGGAGGATATTTAGCTTTTTCTCATCATCTATCCGCTGGTTCTTCCTGCTGCTTGTTTGCAAGTTTTGTGTAGCCATGTCCGATTTTATTGGCATACCACTATTAGCAGCATTCCGATATTAACAACACTGACATTAAAATGTGAGAATTTTCATAAATTTTTACTTCTTTTAATGACAACTTTCACACAACATGTACACATTATGTATGAAACTCTTCAGCTAAGTGTCCTTGAATTGACCAAATACAAGAATTATGTATATTCGACTAAATATTATTGTAATTAAGGGATGGACAAAGTCAGGATATCAGATATCGGTTTAAAAAAGCCAATATCGAACATCCCCATTTTTAAGAGTTCAGAGAGGAAAAGTGGACATCAGATACTGTGTTACCCTGATAGCCATGCTCTTTAATAATTTCCACATCTCTCTTGCTGGTTGGTCTAATGACTGTCACTGCATACTGCTTACAAAAAAAACCTGCTCAGCAAACCTTTCAAGGTTTAACAAAGCCAACATTTCCTGACATTAACAACTACAGCAGACTTGATGGTATCTGAAGTCAGGCTAACATGGTCTTGAAGAGTTTAGGTCTTACAAGGCCGTACTCCTGACATTATTGTAAGCTGCTTTGTGATAAGCCTCTTTATCACGGCTCCGTGATACCATCGTGCTTACGCTGCCAGTCAGGCAGCGCTCACATCACTGCATGACCAAATTCAGTTTTCTGACAAGAAAATCACTTGTGCCCGAGTTACGGTCCTTCAGTACGAGTTAAAATGAGCTAGGAGGACCTTTATCTGAAAACTGAAGGACCCTGAATTGCATTGATAAGGGTTTTTAGATTTCCTACCAACGTCATTTCTATCTAGATCATATCTAAACATTATAAATTTTATAGTTGTCTTCATACATCATTGAATTCCAGTTAAAGCTCCTTGTGAATTATAAACCAAAAATTGCTCAGTACTTCTATATTTATAGAAGTTTTATAGTTTTATCAGGTCTTCAGTTTCATATCCCGCAGTTTCTAATAAAGCCTTACAGTACATCAAACAAGTTACCTCCTAGAAATAATCAAAGGCAATAATCTGGATGCAGCAAGAAAATAATACAAAGAAATGATTGGCAAAGATCACAAGGGTTGGGTTAGCTTTTAATCTATAATGCAGGGTTTTATCATGTAAGCTATTTACCGTTGGTTTGGTTTTAGAAGCACAAAGACTAACAATCCGTCAGTCCTCAAGGAGTAGCAAAGAAAATAGATCACAGGAAACTTACGGAGAATAAGATGTATAAGAAACATCTATCACTGGGCACCACGTGCGATTGCAGGACAAGGGATGAGCTAATGTGTGTGTAATATTGTGTCTTAGACAGACAGGGTAATAGGAATTCCTAACAGGTGACTTTTGGCTCAACAGAAATAAATCAGAGCATGCTGAGGAAAGGTGGATGAAAAGCTGCTTTTCTGGTGGCATTGCATCCAAAGAACATTTCCGATGGCCACATATTGACCTGACAGCCATTGGGTGAGGTACAGAATACAAACAGTTTTTTTTATATAATCTTGCCATTTTTGTTTTTATTTTATTTTTTAACCTCAATCTGCCAATACTGAGCAGGCAACCATGTACAATGTCATCCTCACTGATGCAATGTGAGTCTAAACTTAATCTTGGTGCTTTCTTTTAAGATTCTTCAACTCTTCAAGTCAAGTAAATACAGAATGAAAGTGAAGGATTGTGCTAATCCAACCAGTATGGAGACTATGGAGACTACCTTGCAAGATTTTGTACAACTCACCGATCTGAAAGGGATGATTGCAGCACAGTTCACAAAACACACAACAAAAAATGAAAGACATGACCAGAAGTCACAGCCAATGGTGCCACTGGATTGTGTAAACTCATTTTAACATCATTTCACCCACAAGCAGGTTTTCTTTTTTTAACATAATTCATGGTAACACAAAGAAGCAACAACAGGACACAGACCAGAGTGGCAAACCAATCACTCCTGCTGGCTATAACGTTTTGTTTTTTACTCTTGGTACGATATGAATTTGTCTGATATTATAAGCAAAAAGCATTAGAAACATTAGAGGAAAAGGGTGAGGGGGTGCACGGCAGGGGTACTTGAGGACCAGGGTTAAAAACACTGAGATAGAGGACACTCAAGTTGGATGTCATGTCACAAAAAAGCAAGTGGATTGAGATAACCAAGATGCCACACTCTATAACGCTGAAAACATGGTTCTGGTGCTGGTAGAAGACATCATGAGACTGGTAGAACTTTGCAAAACAATGATACAGGTCAAACTCAGCACAAAAATAATAGTTTTTTTATAATTCTATGACACTGCCCCCAAGTGGCAGCAGGAGGCTACAGCAGGTGCATTTGCATGTCCATCTGTTGTGGCTGTGCGTCACAACAATGGAAACGAAGACATGCCATGATGCACGCTTTCTCATGTAATCCTGCAAGCAGCGATTGAGTGAAAACTCTTGTCTCCTTTCACAAATGGGCTTTGTAATGAAATGGAAAACTTGATTATAACGTCATTATATTATGCTAAAACTAGCTAATCCAATCCTCAAAGTTAGCTGTCCTGGAGGTTTTAGAGATTTTCTTTCTTTCTTACATTAGATACAAATTAAATGAATCTCCAACAGTTTGATATCAAGTTCTGCACAAGAAATACTTTCACATCATCCAGATACTTCTCTGCATGATGCTAAAATACTGTTGTCTGTGTTTTATAAAGGACTTTCATGGGTCCAGTTGGCAGGTTGTAAAACATAATTGGTCCCTAATTAGAGTAAGAGTTCTATAAGAGCTGTTTTAACGAAGCTAGGAAATTAAATTACAAATTAAGAAATACAGCAAGTTTGCATCCAGTTATAACTTAGTTACTTGTATGATTTAGGCTAATCAGGAGAGGAAATCTTTAACAGAGTCACTGGTTAAGTAGCACTGCTGCCATGTTTCTAACTCCTTTCTAGATTAGTAGAAGCCCAGGATAAAGAGGTCTGTTGGACTGGACCAGCTGTCCTCTGCTACCAGCAGACATCTTTCAGATCTGTTCTCTGCCCCTTTTCTTTCACTGTCTGCACATGCGTGAGTGCATCCTAACCCCCACCTTCAATCCCATTCGGTAAAGCTGAAGTCATGCAGAAGCTCCTGCAGGTGGTTTATCCTTCTCCGGACCTGATCGGCTCTGCTCCCCACCTCCCTGCACAAGGAGCACCCTGCTGGGGGTGACTACAGAGTAGGGAGGAGGAGGAGGACACTCAATAGGCCTCTCCAGAGTGGGAGAGAGAACTGTGTGTCATTCCAATGTGCCTGCATGTAGCTGTGAGTGTGAGCAAATATGTTACAGATGCACACACAGTGGTAAAGTTAAAACATAATTAAGAAACAGATTTACTAAAACATCTGAGGAGAGGTATGCGAGACAGGGTTTAGCCTGCAGAGAAGGAATGTGTCAAACCAGCTAAACTCATACTTACACCCCACTTGACCATAACAGAAACTTAGAAGGGGGTTGTTAAAGCAAGTCCAGGCAAAGAACCACTAAATACCAGTTTGGGGACAGACAAAAGCAAGGTAGCAAGTAAACAACCATAAGCAGACAAACAATCAGGTTGCTAATGCTATACAGCAAAAGCATCAACAGTTCTGGGACTTTAAGCCTCTCTGTCCCATAACACTTTCATGCTGTTATTCAATACTTCTCAATGAGCAACTGATCCAGGGTGGGGGTTGTACAGACCTTATACCACGCTGTGATTCATTATGTGGACAGCAAATCATCACCAAGAGAAAATTATTCGTCCCACCTAAAAGATTACTATGATTTTTTCTGAGCCCCTTACTTATTTTGGATGCTCTGGAATTTACTTAGACACTTCAAGCATGTTTCACGCAACAACATTTTAAAATGTACAGCATCTCCAGTCCATTTTTAAAACCAATGACAGATGCTTCCCTGCATTTGAACCAGAAATTAAACTCTTCTCAGAATAAGCTGATAAATATTGTCTCATTTTTCTCAGTCTGAGAAATACAAAGACACAGAGGAGGCAGTGTTATCCTTTTGGTGAAGTCATAAAGACATGAAAAACATTTTTCGGATTGAAGGGGATCCAGTGGTGGAGCCCTGGAGAGCTGTTACATAAACACGGCCCCTAGATAAATAGCCCCCCTTGCCGTGAAAAGGATATTGGATGTCAAGGTTGTTATTACTTCTTTTTGTTATTTTGGTCAAAGAAATACCATCTATCGGCCAATTAAAAGTTTGGAGAAGTTGTCAGGACATAAATAAATGCAGTGCACATGAAAAAGAAAACACAGTATGTCCTTGTACCATGTCGAGGAGGTTCCTCTGCTCACCTTGGCTTTTTCCAGGGTCTGATTATGTATCAGTGAAGCTGACAATGCAAAAAAAACAACAACAAAAAAGCTCCCAGAGATATGGACAACTTGTTGACACTTCACAGTAGCCAGCAGGTTTTAAACACAGCAAAGCCTGAGCACCTAATATAGTAGAATAACTACTTTCACTACATTGTCTCAGAGAGCTGAAGCCCAAACTCAGTCTAGATCAATTATTTACCAAACTGATCCAACAAAGCGGATTTCTCAACAGCAGAGTACAAAAGGCACATTCACCTGCCATTAAACACACTCTCTTGTTCAACATCCACAAACATAAGAAATCCTTCATATAATCATATAATCAGAAGAGCATTACCCACTCCAGCTTGCAATAGACAACAAAGTTTAGCTTCCAAATAAAAGTCAACATGTAAAAAGGTTGATAGTATTTAGCATTTGCCAGCTTACACAGTAAATTTGAGTTTGGGTATCAAATATGGATGGAAAAAAAAACATGGAATTATATTTATATACACACGTTTTGCATGTGATGAATTAAACCAGTTTTCAAAATATTTACATACTGACTCATATCAACACAACAACCAAAGGGAGACTTAGACTCATACGCAGTAAAACCTGCTTATGATCCATCTATTTTCTACCGCTTATTCCCTGAACAGGGTCGCGGGGGTCGCTGGAGCCAAAACAGGTGTTACAACAAATTCTGTGACCCATCAGAATCTGTGACCACAGGGGGCGCTAGTCTACATTTCGCTGCATAATAG
>JBAMHV010000010.1:10019769-10073194 GCA_037177535.1 Pseudomugil gertrudae
TATTCTATAACAAGAGCTGCTGTAACGAGTGAATTTCTCCACTGTGAGATAATAAAGTCTAATCTAATCTAATCTAATCTATTTCCCTGTTAAGTGGCACAGCATTTGTAAAGAAAATGTGGGAAGAGTAACATGAAGTCCAGATTTGCCCTACGTTGCATCCCAGGGTTAAAGTGAAGATGCAGAGAACACACGCTGAATCAATAGAATAAGCTTTGGTGGAGGTGGTGTGATGGTGTGGGACAGCATCCTCTTCACTGGAAAAATAAGGCTAATCATCCTATGAGGCAATCACTTTTTAGAGGTGTGAAAATAAGATTCCTGCGGTGTTTGTTACTGCTGTTTCCTCACCTCTGTTGTTGCTACTACTTACTTACTACTTACTTAATGATTTTCATATTTGTATGTCATCCCAACAGTAATGTGTATGATTGTTTTTGCAGTTACCAACTGCAAAAACAAAATACTGGTGTTTACAACATTTTTGTTGGTATTTGTCTGGCATCACCAGACTTCCAGCAGCAAAGAGGAATAAAAAGCCTTTTAGTAAAGTTGCTTGCTGGTGTAAGAACACAGATCAAATTGAGCTGACTTTGAGCTCTCAACTTTTGCCACTTTATTATTCAGGCTGTTTAAAGAGCTGGAGGCCTTGAAGCTCTAACAAACAGCAATATTAAAGAGAGATATATTCCTAGCACACAATCTGCTTCTTGTTGGAGACCTCATTTAGAAAGGGTAAAAAAATCTGATGTCACAGCAGGACCTGGAAAAATGAATCCACGCTTTCATCTTTAGTTCGCTTGATTAATGTAACAGCATCTTTACAATTCTTCCTTACAAATCAATTACACAACTGCAGATATAACTCAGATGCTGGAGTCCTCCCTAAGAGCAAGAACGTGGACCACATCAGTCCAGTTCTGAGGTCTTTATACTGTCTGTCAGAGGATAGATTATAAACTTCTGTTGCCGGTAAAGCTCTGAATGGTTTAAGACCAAAATACATCAGAGACCTCTTAACCCAGTATGAACCTAGCAGACCCCTCAGGTCATCTGGATCCGGTCTTTTATCAGTTCCCAGAGTTGGAATGAGACATGGAGAAGCTGCATTCAGACCCACCGGTTTTTTGCTGCGTTATTTTAAGTTTAAGTCCAAACATGTAAGTTTCTTTTATCTAACGTTCTCTCCTTTCCTTTCATGGTTTAATGTTAATTTATGCTTCCTAATTTCTAACGTGTTATTGCTTCCATAAGCCCTTTGAATCAACCTGTTGCTAAATTGAGCAATACAAATAATCTTGCCTTGCCTTAGAAGTTGCATTAATAATGTGTTTTACAGCCCCATTAAAAAAAAAAACATGTGGCATTGTGTCCAATTCTTTAAAAAAACAAACAACAAGAGAATATATTAATATGGAAATCTCATAAACCTGCATTTATACCCTCAACACAGCGGAACTGATACATTATGCAACTTGTGTAGCCTCCTCTCTTTCACATCATTCACATCCATTTGCTGGTGTTTTATTAAGCTTTTTTTATGATGCTTCACATGGTTTTTATTGGCAAAATGTCTAAAGTGCACACAAAGTAGTTCAAAGCCTGACAAATGTCCAGTGAGTTCATGCTGTTATGATGGATACAACACGTCTTGCTGAATTCTGCATGGCTTTCTCTGAAAGAGAAAGATGTTGCTCTAAAGGAGGGATCTCAGGGGGCCGGTGTCCTGAAACACACCTGATCAAAATGAAAGTGACTTCCATAGTTTGTTGTCACGTTCTGCACAAGTCTATTAATGAGCCATTCATCTGAATCAGATTTTTGTTGCATGAAATACCTGCAGGAGACCAGCAGATTTGAAGATACCTGATCTAAAAGCCTTCATGTACTTTTCAGGATTGATGGAGCTTTACAGATGTAGGTGCTCACATATGTGCTAATATAACCCCATGCCATCAGAGATACAGGCTTTTCAACTGTCTGCAGGGTGAGCATTCAACTCTTTGGTTTGCAGGACATGGCGTCCATGAAATCCACAACGCTTTTTAGATTTCGATTAGTTTCACCTGAGAGCAGTTTTTCACTTTGCCTCAGAGTATTTTAAACCAACTTGGATCCCAGGAAGTAACCTGCATGTAGATCGTGTTCACGTATGGCTTCTGTGGATGATACAGCTGTAACTGCATTAGTGGATTTCATGGTGAACTGTGTTCAGACAGTAGTTTCTGGAAGTGATCCTGAGCCCCATGCAGCTATTTCCAGAAGAGAATTGTGTGTTTTTAACACAGTGCTGCTTCCTTCGGACTTGTCTGATATGTACGCTCCTCCTGATTGTCTGACTGACTGACTGAATCTCTGAGACAGTTTTAGAGTTAAGGTTTTAGATGCAGTTTGTTGCATCCTTACGAGGAGACTGACTGTTTCAGATGCTTTTTATACCCAGGCGTTTTACTGACTGGTTACCAGTAACCTAGTTAGTTGTTAGATGCTTTTCCAAAGTTTTCATGTTTACCAGTTATTATCCAGCCTTTCGCTTTGCCCCTGTTTCATGTTTTATACAGGCATGTTTTAGTTTCTTCAAAGCAGCTTTGATAACATTTATCACATTTTATTATCTGTATCTTGATGAAACGTGGAATTGAAGCAGCAAATGAAATGAAAGTAAGAACATAAAAACAATCCAAAGGTCATCGTAGCGTAAGGAGACCAAGGTTTCCCTTTGTAGAAGAGAAGTTTATTACTTTATTATTAATATAAATGGAAACCACATGAGATTAGAGCTGAGATGCACATTTTCCAGTGTTTAAAATCATGGAAATGTCAGCGGAATTAAACTGCTTGAATCAGGCATCTGGTGCAAACAGAACGGGAACTACTTGGACCAGGAAACACGATTATAAAGCAGTAGATTTCTGGATTTTGGTCTTCTCATTATTTCCTGCCAATATGTATTTTGTAGAGATGATGGACTAGGAATGTCAGATGGTTAGATGCACTTTCTGCAGCAGGGTGGAGCTGAGCCATCGACCAGAATTCCCTCAAATCCCACAATGGCCCCTCACATACTGTTCAGAGCTGTGATTACCAAAAGAACCCGACATATAGAAGTGAAGTAAGTACGTTTCTTTGCAGGGTGGTCAGGCAAAATCTGGAAATCTGGAAGAGGCTCAGAAAAAAAAACCTGAAGCTCCTTTACACTGAAATAAACTAACTGAAGTTCATTAACTTGATAAGGATGCCATAAGGTAACAGACCAGGTTTGCCCACCAGGCATATGGATCACATCAGATCCCCAGTCGGGGATCTGTCTTGAATAGAGTTGCTGAGCTCCCGTTGCTGCTCTAAAGACTATGAAATTGGCTGTTTTGATCATTGTACAGTGTTGAAATATTTCTTTTTCTGCATGTTACAATTGACAATGAATCTTTAATTGTATTTTTAATTTACACTTTACTGAAAGTCACTTTCCAAGTTCTTTCCACAAAGGAAATTTATACTTTAATATCCATCCATCCATTTTCTACTGCTTTTCCCAGCGGGGGGCTGGAGCTACACAACGAGTGAGAGGCGGGGTACACCCTGGACAGGTCACTAGTCCATCACAGGGACTGCACTCTAATATTATCCATAAAACAATTAAGATAAGGAGACCTAATTCCCAATTTAGGTCCTTGAGTTTAAATTTAATTTCCAGTGGAACTTCCTGCAGGCTGGTGAACTTCAGTTGAACCCTGAAAAACACACATGAATAAAGACACATCAGCTCATCCATAAACAGTAGATTCTAGCAAACAGTGCATACAGTTCCATACTGATATGATAAGCCACTATCACATAATATTTGCCCTCTAGCACATCATCCTGGTGGTAATGTTTACTTGCAGCAAACATGTTATTGTCATCTGTGCCCCATTGAGTTAAACAGGACCCTTCATTAGCTGTCAGACACCATCTGTCATAAGTCACGCATCAGTGCATCAGAATTTTCTTTCCAAAAGTCTCCAGTTCCTCCGTAACACTTGTCTTGGCACGCTCCCGCATCATGACAACATCCTGTTGTACGTTCCACAAAGACATGTTATTTCTATGAAGCCACACCTGGAAGAAAAACAACTCACCAAAGCTCCTCACCCAAAACAGTCATTTCCAAAAGGCTGCAATGCAGTGTGTTGATTTTTATCACAGTGGTTCTCCATCCACCACACCCTGGAGAGAGGGATTCCAGAGCTGCAGTGATCAATATTTTATATGAACAACACACTAAATAACTGTGAAAAGTAAAAGATTTTATGAGCCAGCAGAGGATTACTCTCTGATGCTCCCCCCCAAAGTATCTCTCATCTTTACTGTCAGCTCATTATCTCAGGTTTTATGGTCAGTTTGAGGTTTTTTGTTGGTTTTTTTGGTGGGGGGTCTGTTTTTGTCATTAATGTTTCACCAACATTTTTCTCTGTTGTGTTGTGTGTGTGTGTTGCACATAGAGCTGTACGGGGTGGAGGGGGGGCACAGCTTCTACATGTACGAAACAAGCAAGGTTGCATTTGATCCATTTCCCTTTGCAAATCCAGCTGATACTGGTTTCTAACAGCTTCTGTTGAAGCTGAATTATTATGGTTGTGATAGACTTTGAGGTTAATAAAGATTCTACTGTGTGTTGTGGACCAAAAAGTAAAACAGAGAATTTATTATCTAATCGATTTATATATGAATATGGATTGAAATGATAAAATACTTCCAGGTGATTATCAGATTGTTGCAGTAAATGTAGCAGCTGATGTCATTTTAAACTATCTTACATGCATTTGAAGGTTATTTATATTTTATTGATGATTTTCCAAAATGTTTTCCAACAAATACGTTAAAAATATGTAATAAAAATTATACACAGTTTAAACACTGTGCTAGTGCCATAAACTTTGTTTTTAACTGTAGTCTGTAACCTGGAATTTGTTTGAATATATTAGTGTTAGACTGCTGTCTCCTGTCGTATCTGCTGTTACATCATCATATCCCTCATTGCTGATGGTTACCTCCTGTGATATACCAGCATATACCCTGGCTCAGGTCTGGCAGTGCTTATGCACAAGTTGAAATCATCAAAGTTCACTGAGGAGGAAGACCCCTGGACTTTACAATAAGAAAAAGATAACCTCAAAATGAACAAATATGCCGAAGTGGTTTGAGCACAAGAAGACGGCCTTATTAAGAGCACCATGATGGAAGATCAGTAAAACTTCTATCAACGGTGAGAATAATAGAATTATTAATGTGGTACAATATTAGCACTGGTAAAGGTCTAGTTAGAATCCACATCTAAGGATCATCCAGAATCTCTGGAAGGAACCGAACTAAAGTAACAACAACAAAGCGCCTTTTACTTTTAATAAGATGAGATTTTTGTGGAAAACCACTAATTGAAATGCCTGCAGAGGGATATGAGAAGTTACCAATGACAACCATTTGATTGTTGTGATAGAAAAGGTTTTTCCACTAAATCTTTTAATACTATTTGTATCATATTTGATGCATATTTGTGTTTAAAACAGTGCAAATGCTGTTAGTTACAATCTGATATTTGTCTTGTGCTCCCTGTTGGTTACATTTTGCACTACAATTATTCTGATAAATCACAGTAATTAATGGTAAATACATGCAAGCCATGTATTGTTGTTATTATGTTAAATGGCCAAAGAAAAATTATGTAAATTACATTAAAACAATATTATTAAACATAAACATGGTCTATATTTGCATATGCTGGAGCCAATTCTGTTCTGTACATAACATTTGTTTGCCTCTTTATCAGTTACAGTTGCTGTTTAGTGACATTTAATAATATGAAAATAAAAATGAAGTGAAAACATCTTTAAACTACTTTTGACCTCCGTCTTGTATTAGCCAGTTAGATGTAGGAGTGTATGAATGCTCCTGACCTCACACGTGCTCACATAGCTATGCAGGTAAAGCATCTCATTGTTCTGTTTGCTTTTTTGTTATCTCTTTAAACACACACACACACACATCACTTGGTAGAAAGATCCACTGAGCTGTCAGTGTGTGCCGTTCTCAACTTGCCCCCGACCACCTCACTCTGTCCTGTCAGAGCTTGGTTTTGTTGATGTTGAGGCGGCTCCAAAGAAAATCTGGCTGTGTGGAATCACACACACACACGTACTCATCCGATTTGGAAAAACGTGCATACCTATTTCAAAGAGTGTGTTTTAAATAAGGAGGAAATTTAAACCAAAGGGGTTGAAGGGAAATCTGACCTGGAGGTAAAGTAATTCATGATTTTGTGCATTTCCATATAAAATATAAACATATTTTGGGGAAAGAGGTATTATTAAACGCTGGCATCCTTCAACATTCAGGTAATTTATATCAGGGCCTTTCTGATGAAACGAACAGATACAACTCCTTTCTGCATAGTCTTGTTGCCTCTTTCGTTTCTATCCCTCTTCAACTGAAGTGCAGATGACTCTTAATCCACAGAGATATTCAGAAAAATGCATTTCCTACCTGACTGTCACACTCACTCCCCTAATGATTTCATTTCCTGAATAAGGGCTGTTTCCATTACTCTGAAATGCTCTTTATTTCCTGTCTTTTATCATATGACTTTCCAACATGCTGCCATTTTATTTTACTCTGCATTTGATGCATTCTATTTGATGACTGCAAATTCCCATTACTTGAGTAAAGCTGGCCTAATTGTAGAGCAGAGAAACGCACTGAACAACGCTGATGTGTTTATCAGTTTGTGCCTGTTGCTTCTCTGTTTCATTCATGCTGCAGAAAGCAACACCCAGCCACTATCTGTGTTTGTGCGTGGAGCTGCTGAAGGAACAGAAAGGAGAAAAGAATGCAAACAGAGGAACAAGAGATGTGCAACTAGCTTCAGGAGGGGGATTTGAGCCTCAGCAAACAATGTGGGCCTCTTTCCACACCCAGCTGCCAGCTAATAGAGAAATACAACATAAGAGCAGGAATACAAACTGTTAAGAGACACATTTCAATGGAGTTTTACTCATTTTATTTGAATCTTCGTTTCAAAGAAAAAAATCAAGCTGGTGTGTAGAATACAGAATCTGACTGTAAGTCTCCTTAACCTTTATTTTATTAAAAAGACTAAATAATTTGGTAGCGGCATGGCACAAGGTAGCACCCCCTCACACAGATGCCCATTTAGGAACTGATAGCAGGGAATTTCTGATTTATATAAGATACCATAGCCTCATATTTGTCATTTAATGATGCACATAAAGGAGTTTCATTTTTAAAAGGTCTAAATTGCCGTCCAACACCTGGACTCAATTAAGAAGCCACGTTATTCCAACAGACAATAAATAGGATTGTCCCAATATTGTCGTCCTAAAATATTCAAGACCTACCCTGAAAAATATGTCCACATGTTGGGAGCGCAAATAAATGTTGCTTCTTCATGTTTGCCTGGATTGAGTAATCACAAGGTGACAAATTTACAGCTGTTGTCTGTTTTACAATAGTTCTAATGAGGACACAGGAACAGATATGTGCCAGGCTTCGAGTGCAGGCAGGAAACTGATGTTGGTTGTAGTTCTTACTGCTTCCTTTTATACTTGTTAGAGCCTGGACATCCAACCATCCCTTAACTAATCCTTTTGTTGTAGAGCAAGAGTCCCCAAGTTTGGTCCTCGAGATCTACTATCCTGTAACTGTGAGGTGCAACCCTTCTCCAACACACCTGAATCAAATGAATAGCTTGTAACCAGGTTTTGGAAGAGCTTATTGACATGTGGATGAGGAATTTGATTCAGTTGTGTTGGTTATGTCGTATATAAAAGCTGCAGGATAATCTTCAGGACAGGACTCGGGTACCACAGTTAAAGAGGTTTGCAGGAAGCTGAAGCCTGTCCTAGCAGTCCATAACTCCTGACAGGCTTTTGCTAGAACACACTGAATTTATCCATCAGTTTGTGAAGAGTCCTTCCTTTTTTTAACCAACTTTAGTTAGCCTGCTGGAATAAGTCAGTCAGATGAAGACCCAAAACAAACATGCATACTTGGACTTATCAGATGATTTTAAGATAAGCCATTAGTATTTATTGAGGGATATTTACTTTATGTTACACCCAGCTATTCTAACATGGTGAAAAAATTCTGTAGTAAATTGCGGCTGATCTAAACTCTGTTTATTTAACAGAGTCACAAAGTCTAACTTTGCTTCAAGCCCTTAGCAAACAAAACCTTCAGGTAAAAAGACAAAGACACAGAGAAACAACATCAGGCTTCGTCTGCTCTCTCCTTCCCTCTTTCTCTTGTTTTAATGTGTAACTAAGGCTTCCAATGATGAGTTTCTGAGTCCTTTCTCCTTTCTCCATTGCATCAACATCCGCTGGCTAAGCAGCAAGAACCTCTTGTGACAAAGACTCAGCGCAGCCATGAACATTCTTGGCACCATTCTCCCATTGTTTCTCATGCAAATGCTGAGCCAATGATGCATACAGCTTGTGAATGCAACTTGTTTAAACCCCACAAGCCTGATGGCGCCTCACCCTTCCTGCACAACTGGATTTAAAAACTAAATTTATCACCTGAAGGAAACTGTAAAGCCAAATCTTTAGGTTACAAGCAGCATGGCCTTCTTCTGTCATGCCAAGGTGCTTGTTTGCTTGATGACATTCTCACTAGACACTTTCAACAACTCATCAAGTAAACATTGTTATTTAATAATTACACCATTATTGTATCATATAATGAGTGTGTCAGGACATCACAGCTGTCACAGCAGATCAAGTTTATCACCTAAAAATGTGTCTTCACATAAAGCCGTTTTTACAGCCTGAATTAGTTTGATGAAGGTAATAAAAATAAACACTTTAGGAACAATAGTCTTGAGAAGATAATATCAAAACAAATGAGAATTGAAGATTAATTCAGTCACTTGATGAATTCTTCTGCATTTATCTATCAATGTAGACTTTGTGATGCTTTTTAAATTTACCTTAACTGAGAGGGTTTATAGGTATCTAAAAACTTCAGAAAAACATGGCAGCAAAAAAGCATTTCAGTGTTAAAACTACGATTATTTGTTGTAACCAGTGACATGTTTTTTTTTTTATTTGAATAAAAAAAATGTGTATCTCTCCATTTTTGGTAAATATTAAAAATAATCATGTTGGTTTACTGCAGGGGTCACCATCTCTGGTCCTCCAGGGCAACCATCCAGAAGCTTTTAGGGTTTTCCTGGTTTAACACACCTGATTCAAGTCAATCTGTCTGTGTTACTGTGTCTCCCTCTGGTGGAGGCCCGGAGAACTGCATCCACATCACAACTGAGTCGTACATTTTAAATTCAAATACAATGAAAAGGTTAACATAAAATTCTACTAATTTAAAGCCTTCAGTAACATTAAAATATTTAATTCCCATTTAATGATTTTATTATTTATCAAAAACAATGTGGGTATATAATATAATGCAGTTGGATCAGATGACACTATAGGATTTCTGAACAAATCTCTTTTTTGTGTTTTCTTATATATGTAAGCAAATATTTTCAACTTAGGTGCTGTTTTTTATTATTATTATAATTTTATGTGACCTAACTGGCGCTGATTTCACTTTGATGCAATCTCCTCCCATGTTGTCACAATCTCCCTCCTGACTCGACAAAATCCCCATGTCCCCCAGGCTGTCACTGGAATAGCACATGTCATCATTGTGTCTCAGGTATGAGGAGGAAAACAAAAACAACAAAAGTAATTTAGCCCAAGTACGTAAATCAGTCATATAAACAAGCAAAAAATTAATAGATCTATTTATCTATCTATGTTGAAACTATTAAACTTCTATGTTGATCATCAGTTTAAACAAAAACAGCAGCTAAATTACTACCTGTAACCTTCATGTACTACAGTATATAAAGACTTCACATAAAAGCTGCTTCTTTATAAACTACAACAGCTTTTCCAGCTTTAACCATCCAGACATAAAGGATAAAAACTAGTAAGTTGCAGTGAGTTTCCTTCAGTTCTGACATAGAAAACAAATAAAAATATGAATAAAGGGATTTTGTTTATTTGGTGATGACACATAATTGCTTATTATTAAACCCCAAATTATTTAAAAATCAGTACCACTTAAGTAAGACGGTTTATAGGGAGAAAAACAACAACCATTAATGCATCTTATTAGTCTGAAACTGGTCCATTAAACAGATTAGGACAGGGGAATCCTTCCAAAAACAGATTAGTCAATGGGATTACACAGCAATGAGTGTTCAGCTTCAGTCCACTGGACTAAGATGTTCTTGTTTAAATGATAAAAATTAGTGTTATTTAAACATGCAACAGCAGTCTGACATGGTGCAGAGGTAGCTGGGTACCATAGTAAGTTTTATTTAATCTGGTCTAAATGGCCACTGCATAACTTAATATTATATGAGAAAAACTAAAATAGCACTTAGATTTAGGCTTTTCCATGTACCAACAGCCTATTAAGATCCACACAGTGATTCATTCATCTGGAACAGAGAGACATGGAAAACAAAAGATGATTTTGTGCTCTCCAATGCGTGCAGAGCTCAAAAGACATTGATTTTTTACCTTTTTTGTTTGCTTGTTTTTATCACCAGATGGCAGCAGAGTCATTGTCTACTGTGTACTTCTGACATCCAGAAAGTAGTTTTTATATTAGTAAAAAAAAAAACATACTTTAAAAAAATTTAGGGGAAACACAGTTTAGATCAGGGGTTGCCCAACTCTGTTCCTCAAGATTTACCATCCTGCAACAATTCGATGCAACCCTTCTCCAGCACACCTGAATCAAATATCTCAATTCCCTCATCAACATGTCATTCAGCTCTGCAGAGACCTGGTAAGGAAACATCCATTTGATTCAGGTGTGTTGGAGAAGGGTTGCAGGATAGTAAATCTCCATGACTGAACTTGATTTCCTTTAGACAGTGGTGTCTTTACTGTTTTTCACCCCATTCCCTCTTGCTTGAACTCACTTGTACTTTAAAATGAGACATATAAATAAAATGTGCTCTTTTTCTGCCTTCATTTGTCATCAATAAGTGTGTATGTGATTACTGTCACGTACCAGAAGCAGAGAAGGATGGTGCACACCCTAGTGGTTGACATGAATCACTACATTCACTCAACACCTCCTAAACCAGCCAGGCTCCAGTCTGGGTGTTGGTCAGACACACTAATCCTCAACACGACTATGTTGCTGGAACTACTAAGTATTTACTGAACATGTTGATGATTCACTGTGTTACTTCATGTCAGGTTTATTTTATTTTATGTCTTATTTAGATGAGAACCTATGTGGATGATGCTTCCAAAATCACAAATAATGTAATGATGTTGTTCAAATAGTTTAAATGCTAATTTGCCTCATAAGTAACATTTAAAAGAATGCAGTTTGAAGATTTTGCTAAACATGATGTAAATTTGGTCCCAGACTTGTTGCCTTCTGCACCACATGCAGTCTGTCTGGATGAGTTGGTGTCAGACACAATAGCTGCAGGTAGGTTGCATCATTGTTTAATTGTGACCCGAGAGATACCCTTTTCTGGCAGGCAACATAGAGGGGTAACCACATGTATATGTGTGTGTATGTTAGTGTGTGTAAGTCTGAAAACCCACTACCCCTGCTGCTGCTGATTCTGTCGCTGCTGCAATCACCTGCAATCCTTTCAACGCCTCGCAGATCCAGCCGGTTGCCTAGAGACGGGGTCGCCTGGGCCACACGGCTTATGATACAGGGAGAGGATGAAGAAGAGAAAGATGCGAAGAAAGATACAAAAAGAGAAGAGGGCACAAGACGAATAAAGGAAAAGCCAAAGACGAGAAGCTGGGGCATAAAGTCATGGGTTCAACTGCCTGTGAAATCAGTGTGTGTTGTTGCAGTGCCATAAAGCAAGACAATGAGCCTTCAGCTGTTTACTCACTGTGAGCAAACAGTTAAAACCCCGCTAGTAGTTTAATTAACAGGAAAATCCAATATGGGAATTGTAGGGCCAGGAAGATTAAATGTACAAAGGAACCCCCAACACACTTTCAGTACATCCCCCCTGCTCTGTAAGCAAACACCAACAAAAAAAACAGATTACAGCAAATGTTATCATGTCACCAAGAACAGAAAATAAGAAAAAAAGTCACCTAGAAAATAAGCCTTAAATAAAAATACTGGCTCCACCTTTAATCAACACAGGACACATCCTTAAAAACCGATCCCTCGCTGTCAACTAAAGCAAATCGTTTCTGGTGCTGTGGATGAACAAAATGCATCAGCTTATTAATAATAAAAACCTCACTGAGCCCCCATTAAAAATTAAAACTATGTTTTAGTTGGATTTGGCCTCAATTCAAACCCCCAGCATAAAAACAAGCCTTCGTTTGTTGGGTGTGTGGGACATGCATGTGATGGATTACACACTAAAGTAGCAGAGATAGTGGTGGGAAAACAGACCTACTGCTGAGTTGACACAGTTGATTACTCACCTGTGCGTGTGTGGCTGAGAGCTGGTAATTAATTTCATCCCTTAGGAAGCCATTTCATCATACTTGCTGTTTTTTAACCCTTGTGTGATGACAGCCTTACAGTAGTCAGTCAGCACAGACTCCCGGTCCATTGGGAAATCATCAGCTCCTGACTTGTATGAAGACAAGAAAAACCGAGGACAAAAAGCACGAGACAAGCGATGAGGTGATCAAAGCAGCTGTATAAGGCGGAAAAAATAAGCTGAGATCTAATTCTTTACATTTGCATGAAATAGATCTGTAATATCTGAACAGGTTTAGATTTTCAAAACATGGTTGAATGGTTTGACATACCGGTAGTTGTGTTATCACTAAAGCAGCCGCATACTAAAAACTTCACAGACCAAACTGTGCTGATTGTGTCCAAACAGGATGAGAGGTTAAACTGGCTTAAATGGCTGCAGGGAGTCTGGTGTTGTTGGTTTCCACTTTTAGATAAGACCTGAAAAAAACCCGCCTGTATAACAGGCAGTCTGGGTTTTCTGTTGGTTCGGCTGCAGTGCTGTGACGTGCAGATGCGGTATTTCTTGGAAAAAAATCACAAAGCGGCATTGTTACAAATTTACAGATTAGAAATTTTATTGATTTATCGATAACAAACAAATTTTAGGCTACATGATGTTACCATGAGAAGCTGAGTTACTTTAGACAAGGTGTTGTGGCACATTTCACCAAAGCCTTTTTTCATTCATCACATCAAAATGCTGCCAATAAATGCAACGATAGAAAAATACAAAAACCCAACAAAACTTACATATCAAAGTGAAAATATTTAAACAGGCAGATGAGAATTGCACCAGACCTTGATATGTTTCTATCATGCTTAAATTGAACATCCCAAAACACTTTGTACTGTAAAGCTCTGCTTGCTTATGATACCATCATTCACTAGACTTCTAAACTCACATTACTGTGATTCCTTCACACATATAAAGACGTACAAACCAGTGATAAAAAATAAATGCCAAGCTCCATAGGGCATAAATAAGTTACATTACTATGTCATTATATAAGGCATACAAAAACAACATTCCACACATTAATGTTGAGGTTAATAGGACAAAGTGTCAGTGCAACACGTACACAATGTTAAAAAAAAACCTTTTTGAGGTACAAAGTTGTTCCACTTGACAACAAACATTTAAAAATGGCCTAACATCAAATTTCTAATTGGCCCAAATAAAAAAAAATCACTGTTGCATTGCAACTAATCCCAAGTTCTCATCCAAAAAGGAAATAAAACATTCAGTGAGCAGGACCTTCTGGGAATTTCAAGGCACCATCCAGGTAGGCCCGGATCTTTTCTCTGTGGGACTGGGAGAAACAGTGACCGATGGCCTTCTCTGTCTCCGATATACGCCTTCGGAAGCGGTCACGGTCGCGCGCCATTTCTTCCCAGTGTCCTTTGCGAGACGCCTGGCGAGCAAATGGCCAGGTGTGCATGACATGGACTTGGACTAAAGGAGAAAACCGCACCTAAGGTTCAACATAAAGATAAGAAGAAAAACATTCAGGACAGTTTGCTTAACAAGATTACATCCTGTTGGATAACTAAAAGAAAAATGGTGAACACAGACACTGTTTTTACTTGGAGATAAACCAAACCAATATGTAAACCATCCAACCTAATTTAGCTAAACACAAAACACCACATACTGCCAGCTTGTCTTCCACAAACAGGAAATCAGACGATAACCCACCCCTTTTATTTCTACCCCAAGGTTTATATTTGGAGTCTGATGTAACAACATTTTGCAATTCTGCTGCAACTTTACTTTTACTATATGATAGTCAAATTCTCTAATGACTCACTAGTCACATGATGGGTTTGGTTATGACTACCAACAGTGTTGCTAACCAACACCAAACAACAACTCCACTTAACACTGCAGTACAGCATGTGACACTGAGAAATCAGCTCTCATCTCTGACTTTGTCACAAGACGCTGCAAAACTCAGCCTGCCGTGACCCTCGACCCCTTCCCTATGTTGTTTATATTCTGAGATTGCCTGCTCTTATAACTTAGTGTTATAAAAAAACATAAGTAAATAATATTTTCCTTATGCTATTCTAAAGCTAGCTTAGCAGACTTTTATATCATAAGCTGTAATTACTGCTGTATTTATAACAGTCTGCAGGTAACAAATAAAACCAAATATAATGACCTTTTTCTGTGTGGTGCGAGCATCGTTTTTCTTCTTGTCCTCTGCAGCAGACTGGGGTGACTGCTTTGGCTTTTTCCAGGTTACCAGGGTTTTGTCTGGGCAGCAGTGGGTGGGCTTGACGGCTCTGGATGTTCTGAATGTTTTTGTTTGCTTCTTGGTTTTTGTAGGTGTAATGGTAGTGGGCTGGGCATCGGGGACAGTTAGGTTTTCATCATGTTGGAGTGTTGTTGAGGAACTCTGAAGGCAGACCTTAAAGTTCAGAGGGTGGTATGGATCATCCTTTTGACAGAGAGATGTCCACAGCAGTTCTTCCTCATCGTTTTCAGATGAAGGACAACTGCTTTCCTTCTCTTCTGTGACCGTTTCAGACTTGGGGGGCGGTACAGGAAGTAAGGCCTGTTGTTTAGATAAGGTGGTAGAAGTTGTTTGGGGGGATGTAGAGCTCACTGTGCTGGCAGTAAAGCACATGGGATTGTAGGGGTCTTCGGGACTGCTGAAGAAATCCCAGAGCCTGTCGCTTTCCTCCTTGTCCACATCAGCAACAGAAGCCTCTGAACTGGCCCAGCTGCTCCAGCTGCTCTCACTGTCTGAGCGACAGACCCACATATTCAGCCCCGGAGACCCCAACATCTCTTCGTTGGTCTTGGTCACTGACTTAAGGTCAGCCTCATTGTTGTCCCTCACTTCACCTTTAACTTTTCCCATGTCTTTGTTGGTTGAGAGGCAGGCAGAGAAAAAGAAGGGGTTGTATGGATCACTGGACTTTGACAAAGACTCCCAGAGCGCCTTACTTTCCTCGCTATCAAACTCTACAATGCTCTGTTCTTCCTCACTGCTCCAGTGAAAACTTCTCTCCTCCTCTGAAGTGTCCTGCTGGAAAACTTTTTCCTTGGACAGATCCTGTTTAAAAACCTTCTCGCTGCTTTTATGGCAAGTGTCGTTTGAGCTGCAGCTGTCGCTGCTCGATACAAAGATGTTCCACTCACCGGGAAAGCCCATTTTCCACGTGGATTGGTGTCCAAGAAAGATGTTGTCCTCTTTACTTGATGTTCTGGACACAAAATCGTCCACAAGTCCGCAGCATAGATCTTCAGCACGCAGGCTGGACAGCAAGGCCTCAGCAGTAGATTTGCTTGTGAAGGGGTCACTGGTGTCAGCACAGAAGTTAGAGAGGGGATTTGAACCGCCGACCACAGAGGAGAACAGGAAGGTGTCTGGTGAGTTTGCTGCTGTGCTCATATGCTGGATGTGCTCTCCTGTTTCATCAGTGATTCTCACGTGAACTTCAAACCTGAACATTTGGAAAACTGAAAAGGAAGAAGAAAATAATTATGGATTAGACTTCAACAATAAGGAGTAGAAAGAAGCTGGACTTAAGCAAAACTGCTATTTAGATTATGTATTTAAGGGACGCTTTAGCCACAACTGATGTACTTCTGCCACACTACAATGAAAAAATAAACAAGGATACCTCTGAATATATTAAAAAGGTGCTTTGTGAATGTCTAATTTAAATAGATAATAATTTTGGTACGCTGTAATAAAAACAGATTACTGTTATTAAAGTGGTAAATACCATAAAGGATTAAAGTATAACAAAGTAAACAAGAAGGAAGTGAATTAATACTTCCAAAAAATAAATACATAATTGTGCACTACAATGTCATCTGCAACAATAATTACTAATGAGATAAACGATGGTAAAATAATTTCCTAATGTAACCAGTGCATATTTTGCTTTATTTTCTGGTTTTGAAGTGTAAAACCAGTTTCTACCCAGTTAAACTGGGTGGTGGTCGCCTGCAAAATTGGTCTGAGATGCAAAACTACAAGACTAAAAATCCCCTTTGTTCACCATGCAGTAGCATTTACAAATACACATCTAATTACTCCTATATTATATTGAATAATCATTTTTTGTGTATTTATTTTAAAAAAATGTTTCTTTTACTCAAGGATAATTTAGCTTGATTTGCTGTTTTTTTTTATTGTTTTTGATTCCCTTATAATTTCACCAGTTATATTTGGTGTATGCGAAAATATTTTTTTGGTTTGTATGTATCATAAGGACTCGTAAACAAAGTTTTTAATTAGGGACAAAACCCTACCATTAACTTTGGCCACTACAATTAAAAAGAAAAAGTTTAAAAGCTAGAAAAAGGTCAAAAGACGTATAAATTCTACATGCTCCTCACCTGACATGAAAGTGTAGTAGATGACCTGAACCAATAGCCGAAGCTGTTCCCACAACACGGTAAGCATTTGTTTAGTCCAGGGCAGAAGCGCCATCCCTCCGCTACCGAACCTCTCCATAGCCGTCCGCTCTGAGCCCCTATCGGAAACACCACCAGTAGCCATTTTTAACTTCTTTCTTCTCGGATTAAAGAGTTTGGAGAAATTTCTTCACGTATTCTGGTATTCCTCAACGAAACCCAACAAATTTCGGGCGTTTGTCGGTGACAGATATAAGTCGGGGTGCTGTCGCTTCATTTTCAATAAGATTTGCGCCATTTTTCGATCGTCTTCGTCAAACGTATTCGTATAGTCTCTCCATGTTTCTCAGCTGTATTCTTCGTTGTTGTAGTAGGACTGATTGTCTCGATGTTGCAACACAATCTATTTTATAAACAGTGTGACGTCACAGTGGACCACGGTTGGACAGAGCGTCTGTCAATCACTGAAGAAGTCCAGTTGATACGCTAGATTGTCCCGCCTCCTGACGTTACGTGACTTCTGACGCATAGAAAGTGCCCGTAATTTCCTCAATGTTCGGGAAAGCCCTATAAATAAACCATGACATAAAAGTAAAGCGAAATGCCTAAAATGAAATCAGAGGAGTAAATAGGTTTTCTGGTATTGTAAAGAAGTATTAACATTTCCTTCACTGGATGCACTTTCAATTTAAACGCTTCTTACGGTATATGAACATATGGAGTACATTCAAGACTCTCAGTAGCACAAAAACACTTATCAGTCAGATTTAAAACATTGGTTAAAGTCATAAGAGAAAAAAAAAACTCAAGCAAATATTTTCCCATTTAAACTTTTATTAATCCAAAAAGGTGTTGAGTTTATGCCACCAGAGCAGAAGCTGTAGAGGACTCACTGTAAATAGAGAAAAAAAAAAACATTTTTAAAATTGCAAGTTGAAAAGTTTGACCAGACAGTAATTTCAAGCACACATTTGAACATGTAAATGTGTAATAATTTATAACTAGCTCATTCAAGTAAGACTTAAACTCACAAAAATGAGATAGTTCAGTGCCTAAAATGCAAGAAATATTTAAGAATTTACATGTATGAAGGGGACTGGCAGAAAGACCATCAAATCGCCTTTCTGCTAATTTACCTCCATTTTTTTCTAGCACAACAGAAATATCACTACTCTTAACAAGTAAAGAGCAGGACAATGACTTGTGCATAGATAATAGCATTATTTTGCACCATGAGCTATACAAAGTGTAAATGGTCTTTTTACAATAAAAAAGTTGATCACCAGTAATAATCAAAATTAGTCTGTGTACTCACTGGTAAGTTTCAAACAACATTTTATTGGTCAAAGAAAAAGCTTGTTTTTAAAAGAAAAAACCTTAACAGACTGCTTCTCTAGAAAATGCACAATGTGTATTCATTAAAACAAAACTGGATACACAGTAAAAACTACAGGAAAAGTATGGATAAATTTACTACCATGGTTATCAATTTGTGCATGGCACAAGAAACATATGACAGGGAGAGTGTTGGATAAAAGGCAGGCATGGATACCCATAACATCAGTGGAAAACCCACAAAGGATGTATAACAGAGGACCCCTCAAAAATAGATATCTGCTCTTCTTGTTGTTGGCTGTGTCTCAATCAGCGCATTAACGTCAATTTAAAGGCACTTAAACATAGTGTGCGGAATAGTGTTAGTGTGCTGATTGAGACACAGCCAAATCTTCCAGAATGGGCTTAATGCCCAATTATGCTACTTCCTCAATTAAGCCAGCTTCTTCATTACCCGTCATTCATTACTGGATGAACTGATTAATCCAGGTGTGTCTGACCTCAATCATGATGGCAATGGCCAGACTCACCTGGATTAATCAGTTTGTCAAGTAATAAAAGACAGGAAAAAAAATGCGTTGTCCTACAGTCAGGATGCAGCTGAGTTGTGCACAAAGCCCATTATTCATTTGCTTTTTACAGAATTTGTTCAATTATATAGAGACTTCATGAACACCCTGTATAGCCAACTCATGGTGCCACAGAATAAAACTGCAGTTTAATTTGTCAGAATCCTTTGTAAGGAGTGACAGTATCTGCAAATGTATCAACATTTTAGAAAAAAAAAAGCTTAAGTTTCAAACAAGGCCATGTAAAAAACTATACATACTATTTCCAGTTGGGGGCCAATACTCTCTTGGTCTTGTAGTAACGGGCCAACCTGTGGATCCTGCTCTCAATGAGAATCAGGCGGAACTTGGCGTCCTTGTCCTGCAAGTGTAATAATGAGTATAATTAAACAATAAAAATTCAAAAACATTTGTGTAAATATATAAAAAATGTCTGTCTAATCAATATCTTCACCATTGTCTAATTGTGCTGCAATTAAAAACTTTCTCTAAATTTCTCTAAAAACTAAATTGGCTTACTAAAAGTATATTCATTGGTCGCATATAAAATATACAAAAATATAAATAAAATTTCAACAACTCACGTTTGTAAAAATTACACAAAACAAAGGAACAATTTTAACTGAGCACATTTTTTTGGCTTGGGGAATACCTTTCTGTTTCTCTCCAAGTGCTTCCTGACCGCAACAGCCTTTTTGATGAGGTGGTAGAGATCTTCAGGCAGATCAGGGGCAAGACCCTTGGATTTGAGGATCCTCAAGATCTTGTTGCCAGTGACAAAACGCACTTGGGCTACTCCATGAGAGTCCCTCAGAATGACACCTAGAAAAGTAGTAAAGTCAATTCAAGGTCCTGTTTACATTTCTATGAGACAGTGAAACAGGGCAGTTTACACGTTTACACATTTATAGTTTTGTTTGTAAAACTGCAAAGCTTTGATAAGAGCCTCTAAAGAAAAATTATGTTGCAATACAAGTGAAGATTTTCAGTGTAAACTGGAGTCTGAATCTTTGGGCAATGAGGATGTCTTTAGCATCATTTTGCACTTACAGAGCCCATTTAATATATAAAAGCACAACAATGGCAAACCTCTGTGTCATGTTTGTTTTAATTAGTTTGTCTGATGAAGTAAAACCTGGTAGAACATTTAAGGCATGAGCAAAGAACAAGCGGCAGCCTATGTTGGAAAAAGAAAAGCCTATGCAAAAGTGTTAAAGTTTACACCTCTTCCACTAGTAGCCTAAAAGAAGAACAAATTGCATAGACTTCCATGTTAAAAAAAAACTCTACAGCAGAAATAAACAGCTTGGCTTAAAATATTTTAGGTTAATTAGGTTGAGTTCACCTTCATGGAAACTTTGAAGGGGGTTATTTTTTAAATAACTAATCTGTTTAGACGTCATTTGATCTTAAAATTCAACATAATTAGTATTTGTTGGACTGACAGGTATTTGATTTCCGCCAGCAAGAAGGAAGAGTAAAGTACAAAAATGGTTCATCTTTAGCTTGTCTACCTTTGTTAGCTTCCTTTAGAGCCAAATAAGCTTGCTTAGCTCTTAGCTACCTGCAGTTTAGCATTTAATAGATGTCTATCATCCATCACCACGCTCATTATTGCCTCTAGAGTTCAATTTATTTAGTTGTGCACATAACAAGTTTACTTGCTTCAACATGTGTCACCAACAAACCAGAAGGTACGATAAGAATATGTTGGTGCCATGATACGTATGCATCACCAGCAGCAAGTATATTCCAGCCCTGACTGCCATGTAGTCAAAGCTCCTGTTATTTAGGGTACTTTTCTAATGAGGGTCAGTGGTGCCAGTTGGATAAACATTGACATAACATCAGCATTAACATTCAGAGGCTGGAATTTAAGAGATTAAATTGCAAGCCAAATGGCAATCATACTATGGGCCAGAAAAACTGCAATTAAGATTTTGTTTTCATATTATAGGTAAACTTGTGATACACTTTTAAAAAATATATAAAATGATCATCTTTCTAGGCCCAAATAATGTTTATACAGGACTGTTAACATAAAAAGGAAAATGGTGCAGCAGCATTTAGGGAAATTAGCAGATTAGTCATTTTCAGGAATGAGCAATATTGTGTCATTTATAGGAATATAAACAGTGTATTCTCCATGGTTTCCTATACAAATATGAGCGGAGTACTTTTTCCCTCTCACCTTATGCGACTTGAAAAGAATAAATAGGAGCAATGCTGCGATATTTTTTTTAGCCTTTTCTTGTAAAAGGAAAATAAATGCATATGTGACCCAACATATTTGAAAAAGGCAAATTTGAGGAACGCTTTAATATTAAACATTCATAAAAAAAACATTTAGAATTCATCCCATCCATTACTTCTCTTCCAAAAGCAGTGCTTGACATGTCAATAAGTTAAGTTAATGACATTACATCTTGAGTCTTTGTTAATCCACATGAGATGTACTCAGTTTTGTGCAGACTGTAAAAACCATGTAGCACAACTGTCCGCTATTTAGAAGTTGTGTCTGAGCTTGTGATACAAAATACCAGGCTCGTATCACGATGTATCCAAAACCCCAAGATAACTAGTCTGTCAATTGTCTGTTATTTGTTGAATTAAAATGGATTGTAAAGTCAAGCACAGCTAATCATGTAATGCTCAACTTGAATTAAAGAGAAGTGAGCAGGAGCATACAAAGTATGTCTTGTACTGCATCACATATGCAGATTATCTAATCCCATAACATTGAATGTAAGGGTGAGAAATTAAATCTGAACTTGTATCTGTGGCATTCATTACCACTCAATATAAATTGCCAAATAAAGTCATGTCAACATCAAGACATCTCATGAGTGAGAAGGGTATTGAAATACATTTATTGTATTATAGGGGGACGTCTCATTTAACAGTTATAAAGTTATATTAAATGTGCAATGGATGCCATTTATTTTATGAGTAACTTACCAATCTGAGAGGGAGTCAGGCCCTTTTTGGCCAGTTTGAAGATCTGCTCTTTGACATCATCAGATGTGAGCTTCAGCCACTATAAAGAGAAATGTTTAGATCTTAAACTAGTATATTAGCTCACTGATAGGCTACGGTTACAATGTATTTCAGGAATGTAATTTATATACTCACAGTGGGAACACTGCGCCTGTAAGGCAGAGCTGACTGGGACAAGCCCTTTCTGTAAAGAGGAGAGGACACCAAAACCTGATTACAATTTGAGCAGAGAAACGTTCAAACCTGTTTTTAGTATATAAACATAAAATTGGCATTTTAAAATAAAGTAAGAACCGTCTTTACACCGACTAACAGAAACATAGGCCGGTAAATGCGGTCTTCATACTACGAACACGCAGAGTACCGTAATTATACGCTAGTGTTTGCAATGTTTTAATTCAATAATTAGTGCAAAAGAAATCGCGCGATTGGTTTAATACTGTGTGGCTAATTATAAATTAAAAGGAAAAACACTAGGTCCACGAAAAAACGCAAATGTGCTAACTTGCTACCGCAAGCTAGCTGGACATGGACGTTCAATAGTGTGGGAGTTTATGAAAGCCCTTTTTTCGTGTTAAGACATGTAAATACAAACTTTTTGTCACTTTGGAAATAAAAAATTGTTTTCTAACCATATCCTGAAACTGGAACCGATTTTTCATTCTCAAAATCAAAGTTTAGACGATTTAAAAAGAGCTCACCCGGGAGCGTGCATGCGACCCATGATGGCGGTAGAGGAAGAGAGGCCCCACACGAGACAGAAAATGGTATTTTGCCCTTGCGTCGGAAATGACGCAAGCACGCAGGAAGTGCCTGTATTCTACCGAATAAAAACCCTTACTGACAATATGGAAATTACCATAGACTGTATAAAAAAGAAATTACATGAATTTATATCGGGGTTATTCAGATTACCATGAATATATCATAAAATTATATATGTTTATCTGTCATCTTTAAGGTTGTAATTATTTTCTGTCTGGCAACACAATCTTTTTAAATAGTGTCAATAGTTTAATATAAGTAAATGTGTTAACTTGTTTTTATTAAAGTCTGCTTTTTCAACAGTAAAGAATTGTCTGAGATCAGTTTTAAAATGCATGATTAAGTTATAAAAGTATGCTGATTGAGGAATTTTTGGTACAAAATAGATTTAAAAAATAGAATTACAATGGTCATGAACTAGTCAGTGCTAAGTGGCACAATGTATTCCTCGTGTTTTTGTAAGCACTGGAATAAATGTTTACAAAGTTAAAAACAAGGGTTTACTTCTACGGAAGGAGGAAGATGGCTTTTAATGAATTAGTCTAGCTTCCAACCCTTCTATTACATTCATTTGTATGGGTTTTCTTAGGTTGGGTTTTTCTCAATGCTAGTTCAAGGGAAAAAAAACAAAGACATGTGTTTGCAGTAAACTTTTCTAGATAATTTACCAGATACAACATGGAACTGATTCTTTTATATTTTCAAATAAAATGGGGAAGCTTATTCAAATATCAAAAAGCATGAAATTCAACTAAGTTCAGTCCCAAAAGTCCGCACCTATGGTTCACACACACTCCTACACAAAGAGGCACTTCATATTTGTTAAAAAAAAAACATTTAATTGGCTTCAGGGAAGAGAGAAATTACAGTACACACTTATCCGTTCTGGCTAAAGGGCACAAATTAAGAATAAATAACTGGCCATGTTAATACATGCTCTAATTTATTTGTACAGTCACTTTTTGAGCTGGTTAAACCACCATTATTCATAGAGTGACATAACAGCTGTATTGCAGATCTTAAAAAGCTTTTCAGGTAAATACATTTTAATTTCTTTTTATAACATTTTTCTAGTTAGGTGGAGAGAAAAGCAGTAAACGCTTGCTCAGGACTGTGTTCCCTTCTTGAAAAGATGTTTTACATCAAAGTTGATCACGACATTTAGAAAGTTTTTGTCACTTAAATATATAAAACCTTAAAGGCTCTGGACCTCGCTGGCAGTTACTGCTGACTTTTTGCTATGTAATTTATCACAACATCATGAAACCATATTGAGGCAGTGGGAGTGAGTGTGGTATTGCAGCTTGAGCAGAAACGGCCTCGTGTCCAGACTTCAGGAGGGACTCGGTTCTTTAGTTGAACTGACTTCCAATCAAAATTATTAGCCGTCAGTAATTTTCTTTCAAAAACACAGACAAGAGTGTGTTTTAAAGTGTATAATACAATTTCCCCTTTAAAGTGTGCCATGTAAAAGCAGTTAAGTGACAGAATGAAGGAAAAAGTGTGCATTTCGTGACAATCCACTGTTAGAAAGAACAATGATGGCTCTGGTCTGGCACCACACCTGCTCTGGAGGAACTACCGATTTAATTTTACATATTCATCTTTTTTTCTTGAACAAAGACACATCACATTGTGATTAAAAATACATACTAATAAGGCCAAGTTAAGCATTTAAAAAGACACTGCTAGAACAAAGGCACCCTGATTTGCTCCCTACTCAGGAGTGGTTTAATTTTCTGTCCTTTCTACCAAGTTTGGCACATTTTGGGGGAATCGTAAAGTCACTGTTGATTTTCTTTTAAATGGTGTGTTGGACTATTTAATCCAAAACTGTTGGATGCAAAGCAGAAACCCCTGTTGCCTTCTATAGATCTATATAGAAAATAAACAAGGAAAGTGTAAAAAGTGAGCCCCTCTCTTTTCCTTAAAAATACATGTCAGTCTATATATAATATATACTCTTCTGAAAGTAAGCCGTTTTGGTCCTCTAATATCAAAATGTACAAAACATTACAGCTCTTTGTTATACTTAAAGAGAGACAAGAGATTGTTTGTCACAAAAACAATCTTGATTAGTTTAAAGGTAGAGAGATGCAGTGAAAATAGAGACCAGGTTTCCCTTCCAGGGTTGGTAAACTGGCCTGTTCGGTTGCCCTTTAAAGTTGTCTAGAGGAACACATTCATGTCACATGAGAATAACCTGCAGAGCGATATGAAACTAATAAGCAAACTCATAATAAAATTAATCAGAATCCGGTCAGAGCAACATGTATGTAATTTGTGATACACTTGTTTTCAGCTACAAACACTGTCATGTCTTACTATGAGATCTTAATTATACCATTATAACAGGATTCATGAGAAAGAAACTGCTAATTTGGTTTGTTCAATGTAAAGGAAAATAATGCCTGGTTATATTTCACATATGAAATAGTCATAAATCCCTTATGCTAAAGAAAACCAAGGTCTATCCTCAAAGGCAAAAATTCTGACTAGTATAGATCTTATGTACTTTAAAACCGAGACAACCAAAATGTTCAAGTAAGGTCACATTTGCTGCATTTCCCATATGATGCAAATGCACGGCTTGTCATCATCTGGACGAGTCAGAAGTAGGGGACGGCCGTTAATTTGTACCACTTGACCGTCTCCTTGCTGAGGTCAAAGTCTTTGAGTCTGAGTGTAATACCACCCAGAAAGTAGTTTTCACGCAGTGACTCAGCACTGAGCACGCTCAGCTGCAGCTCCCGTAGACCAAGTGTTTCTTTGCTGTAGCCGCGGTACACCAGCTAGGGGAAAGAAAAGATGGACAAATGAGCAGAGTAAATGTGTTTTTGCTCCTCTCTCATCAAAACACTGTTCATGTTCATTTGTGTTATAACTGTGTAAGTGTAGGCCACCATAGGGTCTCCTTACCATCTCATTGAAAGTGGGGTTCCTGGTTTTCCTGGAGATTTTAGTCTTGCATTTGGAAGTCTTGTGTGGATCTGGAAGCAGGTACGTTTTCACATATGGGTTGGGATCTGTTCCATCTTCAGAAACCTAAAGGAAAAGTTGCAGGTTTCTTGTATAATAACTGATTACCGAATTACATATGAGAGCACAAAGGATGATTTTATATTCATAGTGTTTACCAGGTCTTTGATGTGCATGACCATGATGAAGAGTGTGCTATTCCTGTAGGAAACCGAGAGCTTTACTTCTCCTTCAACCTGACCAGAGGTAGGACTCAGTGGAGGATCTGCAACAACCAGACACACCACACTTGTTATACACACTTTGACACCCAAATGTACACAAAACAAAATCCTCAACCAGAAAAGCTAGTACAAACATTTACACTCAAAACACAGAAAAACCTGGTGAAAACCAACAGATTTGACCACAGTTGAAACATTTCAGAACCATTAATCCATTCTGCCTGTTGACTTCTTTAACAATGCAGCTTATTCATATTTTATCTAAAACAGGGGTGTCCAGCTCAGGTCCTCGAAGGCCAGAATCCTGCAGGTTTTCCATGTATGCCTGGTCCAACACAGCTGATCAGTCAATATGCTGAACTTCATTGGCTTTAGTAGCCATTTAATGGAAGGGCAGGTGCGTTGGAAGAGAAATCAGAAGGACAGCGGCCCTCGAGGACCAACTTTGGTCTAAAAGATGTAATGACCCAAGATGGAGGAGATTAAACTGAAACCAGATACAATGAAATGCAAATGGGCAGTAATTTACCAGGTGCTTTTGGTGTGGCATCTAAACCCTCCGTTTTGTCGTCCCGTGCAATCGGATGGAAAAAGGTGTAGATCAGGTCACACTAAAACAAGGTAACATGTTAATCACCTAATCACTAACATTTTAGTGTGCCGATACTGTGTGTGGGTGCGTGTACCTGGGTGACCTCTGCGGAGCTCCTCATAAGACTGTCGACGTAGTTGTTGAGCTCCAGCTTCCTCTTGGTTGCCACTTCTTTAATGTGGGTGCGACCCAGCACCATTTTGTTGGGAAAACTACAGATAAAGGAAAAGTCAAACATTTCACAGCTACATTTCAACAGCACACAATAGAAGATAAAACATTTATTGCAGTTTTGGGAGTATGACATAAAGTGTATTTTTATAGTTCTCTGTAAAGACTATAGAATTAGTGTTTGTTCGTTTATTGAGGCATATAAGTGGAGGTGGTGTCCTACCCTGGCAGCTTCCAAAGAGGAAAAAGGATAGTCAGTTTATTGTGAAGCTCCTGAAACTCGTCAAAAGTGCGGAAGACAAACTGAGGCTCACTCTGACCTTCCCTGAGGATCCTCACTATGTAAGTCTGAACAGAGAGGATGGAAAGATGATCACACAGGGTTTAATATGGTCCAGTGAAATGTGACATGAGTTGTGACATGAAAAATAAAGTCAAACGGCCTTGATGAAGCTCACATAGTGCTTATCAGGGTTGTATCTCTTCTGGAAGGAGAAGATAGAGGCGTGGAGGATGCGTCCCTCCTGCTTCAGGGTGTACGTCTTCGGAGAGAAAGACAGGATTGGTTCATCATTGGCAGGAAGGCCAGAAAATCGAAGCTGGGCAAGGTTGTGGATGAAGAAGTTGAACTTGGTGGCCACGCTTCCCAAACTGGACTCTATCAGTCTGCAGCAGGGGGAGGGGGAAAATCATGGAGGCAAATAGAATGAGATGAAAGTAGTAAATGTAAACAACAAACACCACAATAAGAAATATTCTCTGTTAGCAGTAGTTTTTTTTAGCAAAGAATGAATCAGAAATGGTCAGTTTCTTCTTCTAAGCCTGCTCTGCCATCTGGTGGACGTGTGTTTGACGCAAGGAAAAAAATCTGATGTGAACATGAGATTGCACCGGAATAGTCACGTTTCTGTAATAAAGACAACAGGTTTTCTTTATTTTTGCTGTCTTGTCTGTCACCACAGTGAGAATGGAAGCCAATCAATTCACCTTGTGAAGAAGATGGTGGCCTCAGCATCTGTGTTGTGGGGCTGTAGGGCATCAAAAACATACTTCAGATCCTGAGAGCCTGTCAGCTCTGGGAGGCCCGACATCATCATCTATGAAAAAACAGACACAGTTGAAGAAACTAATGCCGTGCAGTTGCTCAATAGTTTTTAATTATTACTCAAAGTATCACCAAATTTCAGTGGATTACATAATACAAACTTTATTTTCCCCTATTCAGATTCAACAAACAGGATTCTTCTTAGAATTAATATCTCATGTCAGGAGTAGTGTGGTATGCTCTATAAACAGAGCAGTGATTTATTACATTATTAAGACTGGACTGCTTCTTGGTAGCATATTTGTTCTGGGTTTTTTTGGGCTTCTGCAGGTGCAAAAAAGAAAAAAAAAAAACACCTTAAAAAGAAGGCAAAATGACCCAGAAAAAAAGATCAATCAGCATAAAGATAAAAAATAACTATCACTACTTGATATGATATTAAAACAATCTGGAAGGTCAAAAACAATGTTATTCTTTTCAGCCATCTGTGTGAGTTTCACAGTACGAGTGTGTTCTGTTTCACCAGAGACAGGAGGTTGAGGAAAAGTCCAGAGTGCTTGCGGATGAGGTTGTAGGCCTGGCAACACAGGTCTACGAAGAGCTGGAAGCGGCTGGTTGGACGCTCGCCCCCATTGATGACATACGCCATGTCAGAGGTCAAAACGAATGGAGCTCGATCTCTGAAGGGGGAAGAATAAAGGGAGGGAATTAGTTTCACTTCAGCTTCTGACACAGGGTGGGGCGGAAAGCAGAAGATCAGTGCTTTAAAACCATAAAAAATAATTAGTTTGGAACAATTTCAAGATGATGTATTATGATTTACAACCCTGCAACACAGAAGGATTTCCAGATGAAATTAAGTGATACGGGACCTTTTGCTTACACACTGATAACTACAAGGTAATAAAACAAGTCAGCGGTCAACATCCTGGTCCACTCATATAAAAAACCTTTAAACCCTGATAGCACAGAGGGGCATTTCTATGACAATTAATTGTACACATACAAATGTGACCTCATCCTTACCTTTTAAAGCTGCCAAACATCTGAGCATGACCCAGAAACTTGCCAAAGTCAATGTGAAACATGTGACCGGTGGAGCGTAGCATGATGTTGTCATTGTGGCGATCACAGATGCCAAGTACATAGGTTGCAACACAGCATCCAGCACAGGAGTAGATAAAGTTCTCTGATGCCTGGAAAGATGAAGAGGAGAGGATGAGGACTGGAAGAACTGGAGTAAATGATAGCCGAGTTAGTTTGGATGAGCTTGCAATCATTTTTCAATCTGCTAAAGTTGAAGCTCAGAATTTATAGGTTTTTTTTTAGGATCAGAGGTTGAAAGGAGTGTAAGGCCTTTGCATTTCTTCATTGATTCATTTTCATATTCCCACAGTCTGACGTCTTCAGTAGTGTTTAATAATATAATAAGTGTGTACTTCTGAAGCGAATGCGTCCACGTTTCAGCATATTCTCTACATCTAAATATGTTTATGTATGAACAAAACCTGAGAAATACATGGTGTGATTACATTTTACACAGATCAGTCTACAACTATTGTGTTTTTTCAGCTATCAAGCAGATGTTTACATTCTTTAAATTTACCTTATCGTACTCATCTTCGGCCGGGTTGTACTTGCGAAGCCACTCTGCCAGTGGCTTGTCCTTAAAGGATCCAGTGACACCATACTCCACCTGAATTTTTCTGAGGGTGTCAGAGGATGGGACCAGCTCCACCATACCTGCAAAACAACAAGTCTTCTATGTTCAGGGTGTCCCACTGGAACAACCAAGACATTAAGCACAGGAGTGCGCTACAAACAATTTAGGTTTCCAAAGGTAAAAACTGTGTGCTTTAGTTGTACAGATATATTAAAAATGTGATAAAAAGGAATGTGCCTCTGTGTGTTGATGCATTACCCTTGTCCTTGCCAGTTGAGATGCATTTAAAGTTGACTATGCGGAGGTCCAGCCCCTCCTGCTGCCAGATACGATCCATGATGCGAATCATCTGAAGAGCAAGCATGTCCTGCCTCAGGTCCTCTCCCACCTGACACATAAACAGACAAACCTAAGGAGCAGGTAACAACTATTCTGAGCTTTTTAGCTTTAATTTAGTTGGTTTCGAGTTCAGCCACCAGGGGGCGCAGTGTAAACAGCAGAAGGTTGCAACAGCAGCAGGTTAAAACAGGCTGGGATGTATTCAGTGACTCCTGGTATCACAAATGGAGACAGACCTTATCTTTCAACTTCTTATTTTACAGTGTGTATGTGGAGCACCTTAAACATGACATTGATCTCCTCTCCTAGAGGGTCAGCGTTGACCAGGGCCAGCTTGAGGGGAACTGCATTGGAGTTGAAGAAAGAACAGGCCTACAAAAACACAAGTAACTTAATTTTTTTCTAAAAATAGATACCAGAGTTTAAAGTGATACAGAAAGCTACATTTAATGACTAATTGAAGTATCAGTCCTCTGTGATGCCTGCAGGCTGCTGAGCTAAAAAGGAAGCTTGCCGTCTTAGAAGGCACAATCCTTTGTGTCTAATTAAATCTTTTAACACCCACATTTCCTTTTGAGCAAAGAGGAGATGCAACAAAAGGTGATATTTTAAAAGTCTTTTCTTTACTTATAGCCAGTGTGTGTGATACCTTGATGTTTAGTTCTTTGGCCACCAGACTGGGACTGAGGGGCAGCCGGCAGTTATTCCTCTGGAAAAAGTTCTGGATGTTTTCAAGACCCTCCTGCAGTGCTACCTAAATGTAACACACACACACACACACACAGTTAGAAGCATGTATAAACCAAGATCACAAAAGCACCAACACAGACTGACCTGTCGCGTAGATCCGCCTGCCTGTCTGACCCTCTCGGCCACAGCGCCCAGTAGAGTGACCAGGCGAGTCTGTTGCTCCAGCTCTGCTCTCAGTCTGCTTCCACACAGGCACAGCAGGGCCCCCAGCACCCGCTCATAGCGCTGTCCCCAGGTCGGATCTTGCACCGCATCCTTTAAGAGCCTGCAGCCATCACATGTATCACAAGCTTTAAGGAACTCCTTTGTAGCTTTTATCAGCATCCAAACACACAAAACTGCAGGATAAATTGTGCATTTTTATTCTGACACAAGTGCTAATTTCTAATTCTGCAGCAATTCTGAACATGTGGCTTAGAATAGCTTTAAACTGTTTCACTTGTTTTTATTATTTTATTTATATAATTACTTTATTGTATATTATTTAATGATACCTGACTGTGCAGCACTTTGGAGACGTTTGGTTTTTTAAAAAAACTGCTTTATAAATAAAGTGGATTGGATTGGAACTGCTGCATGTTTTACCGACTGGTGTTAAGGTACCGGTATGTAAAAAATATACAAAGCGAATGCAAGTTAAAGGATAAAACTCTGCTGTTGTGTGTTGTCTTAAATATTAACACATCCACCTGATTCAACAAGTGATAACTATGATTAAGATGCATTCATTCTTAATAGGTTTATATGATGATATCACTTTACAAAGATATGATGTAAAACCTTCTGAAAGAAGAGAATCTGATATGCTTTTTCATGTATTAAGGAGACGCCTGTTGCTACTGTAGACTCACCAGTAGAGGTAGTGGGCTATATTGATGTTGCCTTGTGCTCTAGCTAGGAGGATCATGACGAGTGCATTCTTTAGGTGACACTCAAACTTTATAGCCTGGAGGAGACAGTAATACCACTGATTTGAATCCAAGTTGAAAACAATGTGGGTGAAAAGATGACTTGATTGAATCAGCAGGTTATTTAAAAAGAGCATATGCTGCATTTACTTTTGTGCTGTTAGCTATACCTGTACTAGCTGAGGCAGGTAGTCAGCCAGCTCATCATCACTGCTCTTTTCAATCCAACTTACAGCCACACTTCGCACCTCTGTGTCTGCAAACCTAGACAGAAGATGATTAGTTACACAAGCTGACAACAAGAAAGGGAATGCTGGGAACATTTATACAATCCCCATGCATATTGTAAAACCACTTCACTGTATTACAGTGTTTTTTTGTGCATACTTTGAATCGAGCAGTTCCAGTGCAGTGACAGGGGGTAGAGTGGGCCATTGGTGCAACAGGGAGTGAATATGTGCCATACTGCCCCAGTCCCAGCTGGGTGCACTGGCTAACACCTTGGGGAGGCTGCTGGGATGGTCTCTTCTGCAGTTTAGTCGATGGTCCCATAAAAGCTGGTGATCTGACCGTTTCAGCCTGGAGATGGAAATGAAGCAGATAAGAAACATTACATAGGTTCTAATCCTGAAACTTGGAGCTTCTGACTTGTCATTGGCTCATAATGTGTCATGGCTGAAAACCTGAATTTATTTTGTGTATTTGTGAAACAATGTTAACATTTAAAAGGTTTACTACTATGGAGGATAAGTTTCTGGGACATTTCAGCTAAAATGCAGCCCTATGAGTGTTTTGTTTACAGAAAATACAAAAATGTATGAGCATGTCAGCAAACAGGCAGTGAACCCAATGAGAGAGCGCTCTGTGCATGCTGGCTGAATCTCATGGAGGCTGGCAGTGTGGAGGGGAGATCTGGCTGGCGGCAGGCATAAGAGAACATTAAGCTTGGCTCAGAGAAGCTGGACAAAACAAGACGCAGTGGAGCAGTCAACATACAGACGTTGACGCTGTGGCTGGCAAAAAATCTCTGTTTAGATCTACTAAATCCAAAGGATTTTGTGTGGTCATAGAATGCTAAAAAGCTTTACAATGAAAAATTTATGAAGAATTGATGCAGTTTATTTGCATTTATTTTAATCTTAATAATGCCAAGAAACTGAATTCGTCTAAGAAAACAACAAAAAAAAGCAAAACAAAATAAAACAGCAATTGCATGGGTGCTTTATGTTGTGAACTTAAAACAAGTTGAACACTAATGTACACATTAGCAAATGAGTTTTGCTTCTCAGTCTGAAAATCCTTGAGTGGCATTAACTGACCTTATCACTTTCATTTTAAGTCTGCCCTGTAAACCAAACTTCCCTTATGTGCTCTTTTTGATAATACAAAGACAGTATAGCTCTGTTTTTCAATCCTCAGGTCTCAGAGACATACCCTGCAAGTGTGTTTCAACTACAACACACCTGATTCAGATTAATTAACTTCTTCATCAAGCTCTAAGCAACTTATCTGACAAGCCATTTGTATTAAAGAAGAGTTACCCCTAAGACGGGGGTTCCAGCACAGTCCTCCAGGGTCACAATCCTCCTGTTTTTCCATGTAACCCTGCTCCAGCACACCTGACTCAAATTTATCAGCCATTGTGCAGAACGTCATTGGCTGTTAGTTGTAAGCCAGCTGTGTTGGAACAGGGTTACTATCAAATATCTACATGACAGTGGCCCAAAAAGACTGAGGTGACTTTGGACACCACTGCTCTGAGGCAGGGATGTGCAACTCCGGTCGTCGAGGGCCGAAGTCCTGCAAGTGTTAGGGATTTCCCTGCTGAAACACACCTGACTCAAATCAGGGAGTAATTGGCAAACTTGGGCAGAGTTTGATGGTAAGCTCGGCACAAGTCTGCAAATTAAGTCTGATGCGTTTCAGGTGTGTTTCAGCAGGGAAAATCCAAACACTCGCAGGACTGCAGCCCTCGAGGACTGGAGTTGCCCATCCCTGCTCTTAAGTTACCTTCCTTACTGCACACCTAGAAACACTAGGATTGTGTGCTGACATAGTAGTTATTGAGATTTTTTTTCCTTTTAATCGTTTTGACGTCTCTTTGATTTACGTACCCGAAATTGGAGGCTCGGCTGCAGATTTTCTCCAGTTTGCGTCGAAGGTCCGGGTCCAGCTCCTCAAGTGTGTGGGGCTCAGGGCTGGGGTCCGCCTTTGGTCCCACATATAAAATATCCACTGCTGAATTTGGGAAATCCACCTGATGATTTAAAAATGAACAGAGCTGGAATCAGTTTATTCTCCAATTCAACTTTATATCAGGAAGAGGCAGTTTGAACTCTGCTGCTCAGCTACCAACTAAGTCTCGTTGTTCTCCTCACATAACTTTTAGTGATGTTATTGCAGTACTTGGGCTTTTTTTGAGGCTTTATGCTTTTGCATATTCATGGGAAAAACTCATGAAGGGAAACTGCACTTCAGGAAGCTCCTCACGACCCTACGAGATCCCCAAAAACTACATGGTTCAAATGCATATATAGCCTGTAATGCTGTGACCAAACAGTTACATAACATGGATGCTTCTTGATTTTTGGCAGTCATTATGACATTAGTTTATACATAAATGAGATAAAACAAGCAGTCAGCCAAAATAAATAGGTAGATCTGAAAAACGGTGTGTGATTTATTAAATTCAGCCTAAACCAAACATAAAAGGACAATGCTGATAAATCAGCCATTGTGCAGAACTTCATTGGCTGTTGAATCCTTTTAATGTAATCCAGCTGTGTTGGCTTACAAAGCTCTGCTTTGCTTTCACAGAATCATGCTGCTGTTATGGTACATGTATGCAAAGATGACACTTAAACAGGCCCATCATTTACTGAAACCTTCCTCCAGTCTCAGTCACTATAGCTGAGTACCTGGAGCCAAACACGAGGAGGAGAGATCCACAACCACAGCTGAAGGCAAGGCCTTTAAACAGTTCATAAAATTTTATATTTAGTTTGGCTTCATGTGTTTCCAATTGATTTTGAACTCCTTCACACTGAACACCCGAAGTGTTTCTTGTACTGATGTAATCCCAGTCTAAATAAAGCTGGAACAAGGCATTATAATGTAATGCACTTCACTACATAACACTGATTCCAGTGAAATGTTCTCACTATAAATACTTTATTAGAATGTTTATACTCACATACTTATTAAGACTAGGTATTAATAAGTCTACTTGCAAAGATTGGACTGATTTCTCTGCAATAACGTAACAAGGCAGATACCAGCCTTTCCTGATCTGAGTTCTGCTGGAGGTCTTTCCTTCCTGTTATAAGGGATTTTGTAGTTACACATTACAAGGGATTCCTTTCCACAGTCCCCTCGTGCATGCTCAGGATGATGGATTGGATCGAAGTGAAGATTCAATGCAATCTGTTGGTTTTCCTTAAATAAGCTATTTATTATGAATTGGCTTGAATTGAGATTGCTCTGAGATGACATTGTGAAGTGGAATTAGCAATACTAACATCCCTGTTACAAACCTGTAATACAATTCTTTCTGTGGGTATTCTTTTGCGGCTACTTGCAGGACCAGAGGCAGCAGCAGTTCCCTGTGCAGATATCCACAGACACAACAGCCTGGTTCCCCGTTCAAGCACTCTAAAACACAGTCAGGAGTTATCAACACTGACAAAAACACTCAAAGCTGGTAATGTTTCAAATACGCCAATGTTGCTTTATGTTGCTTTTAAAGTTTTGCTTAAAAGTGTGGATTGCTTTCATTTAGTTTAGTTTATAGTGAAGATTGCTAGACAGGTAAATTGAAATAAAAAAAGGTTGAGAGCAGCTTTTACTGGCTGTTCCTCTGTTCTCACCCTCTAAAATCAAAGAGGGGCATGGAGACTTTGCCCAGAAGCTCTGGGGCTTTCCTCTGTTTGTTGGAGTCGGGGGAGCCGCTGGCATTCTGATTCGGGACCCCAAACAGACTCAGGCTCAGAACAGACTCCAGAGGGAGCACAGCTATTGCTATGGGAAAATTGATCCTTTGGAGAAACAACAAGAATGCCAAAATGTAAGAAAAAAGTAGCAAACATAAAATAAAAAAATACAAAAAGGAAAGAGGTGAGTCTTACAGTTCGTCCCATCTGATGTGGTAGAAGAAGCTTTTGTATGTGCCCACTCTCTTGGATTGGATTGGTTTAAACAGGTTCTTTCCATTGTGGATGAGAGAGCACATCAGGAAGTACTTCTCGTAACTGAAACAACACAGCGAACATTGCATGTGTAACATTGTCTATAGTTTTATATAACAAAACAAATGCATGTTTTTATAGTAGAACACTGATGGTTGCTAAGCATAAAAACAGTACATAAGAAAAACAGCTGCAAAAGTGACAAACTCACAAAGTAAATATCAATATAAATTTGATGTACACAGTTTAATTCAGCTTGGTACTTAAAAATGTAGAATACACAGAGTTAAGGAATAATGAGAGGCCTGGATTTATAGTTCAAATGTAATTTTTTGATAAATAAATTCTTCTTTTGTTCCTGAATAAAAATAGTCTAATGAGACAGCATTAGCAGAAGTGAAAATGCAACTAATCTGACATTAACCTGTGTTGCCACACACAAATCCAAAGTAAATCACACAACTACAAACATCATCTAGTGAGGGACTTTTTTTTTTATACAACAAAGTATTCAGAAAAAATACACGCACAGGTGGAAGCCCTGCGATACATGTCATTTCTACTGAAAAGCTAATTATTTCCCTTCAAAAGCAACAGAAACAATAATACAGCTCTGTGATGGATTTAGCAGAAAAAATCTTTGTAAAAGTTATTGTTTGTATTTGTGCTTTGTCATGTAAAAAGCAAAAACCAAGCAACCATACATTACAGAGTGCTTTCAACCACGCAGGGTCGAAACACCCCGGCAAGAAAAGAGCCCATCAGGAAGCAAGCGAAAACACCTGATCCAAGTTTTGATCCACTGCTAAGTGCCATCTGTGCTGGCAGTTTCACCACTACTCCTGGTGTCTCATATGCTGGCAATGCTGTGGCATCCACTGAGGCAGCAGATGGATGGCATATGAGCCACAACAATGTCACACACTCAGACCTCAATAAGCCAGCATTATAGTAACAACACAACAGATATGCACTGGTGCCTGTCTGTGTAAGGAAATACCGAACTGACTGTGTCCCTATGGCCTGAGGAGCTAAATATTTTTTAGCCACCTTTCTGAATGACCATCATGGCTACTAGAAGAGGCTGTGATGCAGTCAATGAGCCTGCTATGAAAAAATCCCTATCTATCTATATATATATATATATAAATAAATAAATATCCTAAGATGACATTTATTTTTATTTTAGTCATTTTCATGCAGTGCTACAATCTCTAAACCTTTTACAGATCCTCACTCCGGTCCTGGTCACTCATGTGGCAGAGCCACGAACGGAAAATTTGGCTCAGCTCGTCTTTAGATACACAGAGGAGATAAAGTCAGGGTGAAACCAGACACCGGCATGGAAAAAGAAGACATGGACAGCAACAACAGTGCTGTTTGCTTAGTGGAAGAAAAACTAGACTTTATGTTGTTACTGCACAGCTCCAGAGAAAAAGACATTCATGTTGTCCCACCAAAGAAATACACTCCTCAGTACATCCTTTAAACCTATATACGTATACATAAATATAAATATAAAATGAAGCCTGGCTCAGACTTGTGAGGAAATTAAACAGGCTGGTGTGATATATAATTCTAACATTTAACATGGCTTTATCTTCAGAATGTGTACCTGTTGATCCAGTTTCCTGGGATCCCGTGTAAGGCGAACAGAATAAACTTAAGGTGGTCTGTGGTGCCTGAAGCTTCTTTGATGTGCCTCCCCTCCACTATCTCCACTGCCTCTCCTCCATCTGCAGCCTGTGGAAGTGGAGGGGGGCTGAAAGAGGCAGATGGAGGACAGAAGGAGCGCAGGTAGAGCTTGGCCAGGTCATAGACCGCCTTAGTTAGCAAGGCTATACTCTCCTCAACAGGACTGGAAACACCTGTTTGGGTCAGGTGTGACTGAAGTGAGCTTGGTGGTGAGGGGAAGCCATGAAGGACTTAAAATGTGCAGAACTTACCGTTTGATGACTGACCAGATGATGTGGATCCCATCTAGGAAATAATGGTGATCTTAGAAAATCATATTCAAAAACAAGCCACATCACAAATACATTAGTTTATCTATGTGTTATGAGCCTACCTTAGGCGAGCGTGTCCTTGGTAAATTGACAGAGTGGCGTAGTCTTTTAACTGCCTCTGTAATGGCCTGAGTTTCCACCTCATCGAGAGCGCAGCACCAGTTCTTCACAGTCTGAACCACCCGGTCCACTGTTTTGTACTGGTTACTCTAATTACAGAGAGACAGAGCAGGTTAATAGAACATCTCTCTCATAAAATGCATGATCTTCAACCCTTTGATGCCATACAGTACGTATCATATTTAATACATAATGGTTTTTGAGACCTTTTGGAGTGATACAAAATGGCCAAAACCCAAATTATCTGATTCATCTTTTCAGCCCCTTTGTGGATAGCTATTGTAATACAATATTTTTTAAATGAGTATAACACCACTCAGGCCTGCTTGCAACATAAACATATTTATTGTTCACTAAAAGAAAATATAAATGCACAAACAAAAATGCTGAGCAAATCATACGTGGAATATTATTAAACTTAAAGATTTATTTTGCTCCAATCTGGTGATCATATTCCAGGAGACCCCTCCTAGTATGATTACTCTGACTTATTCCACCCTTTAACTGCATGAAGCATGATAATTTGGTGGCCAGCCAGTATGACACAGGCCACCACTGTGGAAAATGATGGCCATTCAAAAATGTAGACTTTTGTCACAAGTCACAGATGTCGAGATGAGTGTTTCACTGTGGGCAGCACAAGTCATGGTTTAGGCATGATGCCACCAACAGCACACTTGTCTCCATGGCAACTTGAACAGGCAATTGTGACAAAATATTGAGAGACCTATTGTTGTGGCATTTCTGCACCTCCATTAACTCTTGTTCCAGCATGATCATGGCTGGCCACATGCTACCAGGGACTTCCTAGGAAATGAGGACGTTCCTGTTCTCAACTTGTTGGCGTATTCACTAGACATGTCAACATTTGAACACCCCAGCAGTGTTTAGGACCGCTTTGTGCTATGATTGTGCAGCTCCAGCTCCAGAGAACCTACTCTAGCTCCACATTAGGAGGTGTTGGAGAACATACTGCAGCATACTGATGAAAGCCTGGTGAAATTTGTCTGATTTTCACCAGGTGAGGCTATGTTTGGTACTGAGTGACGTGAACTCTAACAGTGTTCACGCTGCCAGAAAATGTTGACAGCTTGTATTTAATAGAAGCAAATTGGGTTATTTTATAAATGTGGATCCCGTGGGTTTGCAAAACCTGAGTCATGAATTATTAGCGAGAACTGAAAAAAGGTTTGTCAACAGCACAGTTATGTCTCAATGATCTGGTAGTTGTCAAAGAAAATAAAATAAATGATTTTGCTGGCAGGGCTTTTGAATAAATGTACCTATTTATGGTTTTATCCTCTTCGTGACTCTTTTTTTGACTGATGTGATTTATAGTATGTAAAATATGGCAAAATATTTTAAAACATTACTTTATGCATCCATACATTTGGTTGGATGCACATTACAAGGTTCTTTTCAGGAATGTTTAAGTGTATTTCAATGTTAACATCAGGTTTAAAGTGGTTTAGGGTTGCTGGCACAGTCTGACTCCTGAAGCTGCATTACAAAAACCCCATAATAATCAGCAACGGCTGAAAGCTGGATGATCAATTTTAGTAATGAAGGGTTATCATTTGTGTGTCAATTTTTTGAAGAGATGCATAATCATTCAGGTGTTCAAAAAACTATTTAACTAAATCATCATTATTATTGTCTGGAGTTCTCATTTGCATGTCTGCACAGGCCACATGTACCTCATTTTGTAAACAAATGTTGACTTGATTGTGATAGCCCTCCAAGTAGTCAACAAGGCCTTGTCTGTAAGGAGACACAGAAATTTTTAGTTATACTTTTAGGCAGGAACAAAAATACAAAATGAACAATGTACCTACAAAACAAATGTAGTTGATCCGCCTACCTGGTAACATTCTCCTTAAAAGGCCTCTCCACCTGGGCAAGGTGCTTCTCCAAGTCTATGCGAGAGTTGTCATCTTCCGCCTAAGAAAGAAACCCAAAAAGGAAAAGAAAAGTGACTAACTGATCAAAGATTACCTTATTGATTTACATGCAATGAAAACAAATAATAACATAATGACTAAGTTATGTCAGTGTCCAGATGTAGGGCAATGGTTAAAACCAAGTCCATGAATCTGAAATAGCTCAGATTAAAATCTCTTACAAGAGATCAAATGCCATCTTAACAGGATGACTTACGCTGCGTGCCAAGTCCCGTCTCATAGTCGAGTGAGAGAGCAGTTGTAATGTGATCTCATTCTCCCACTTTCTGCAGTTCTGGATGTACTCATGGCTGCCAAGGCTGTGTTTACTGTGGCACAAGGTGACAAGGTCCGTGGTTAAAAAGGATAAAAAAGAAATAACTACATGTTGAGAAAAATATTCAGAAGTTACTTGGGGCAACAGAACAAAGAAATATGAATCCTCTGGTGGAAAATCAAGTGTTATCTCTCTTAAAACGAGACCAGTATAAAAAATAAGTGCATTAAAAAAATAACTTGAGAAACAAATAAAATCGAAATGCATCAGAATAGTTTAGTTTTAGTTAAAGATTGGGTATTCATAAATGAAATTAAAATGAAATATTAAGAGCAAATTTATCCAACACATAATGAACCAAAGCTTTAAACCCCATAATGAGAGGGTTCTCTTTCCTTTGATTATTAATGAGGCAAAGATGAAGCTGCTGAAAGGCTTTAATAACTATGTGCTAAGAAAAGGGGCTCTTACAACACGTTTTAAGCTAAAGGGGAGGTCTGAAAGTAATAAAGACAAAAGAAATCTCTGACAACTTATTTTTGGATTTTATAATAATTAAACTCATAATAAAAGCTGTATTTTATGGTATGAGCATTATAAGGTTTGGTTCTGTCATATGATTGTACATTCATCCACTTAACAGTTTCAGTCATGGGAGGTTAAATACACAGCTTTGTACATGTAGGTATACTGGAGCCCTCAAGTGCTGCCAAGGAGGGAAACCTTTCCCATGTATCCCAGATTAGAGGTAAAGGAGGAAGTTCAAGGGTGATATATAAAAACATCCACCAATAGATAAGATTAACAGACTAAGACAGAGACATAGATGAGAGACAAGGACATAGGAAAAAAGACTAAAGTCATTAAAAACTCATGGGAAAAGAAGTTTCTGGAGGTTCACAAAAGGCCGTTGTTATGGAAAAACTCACTTTTGCAGCACCTCCTCGCGGCCACAGACTTTGAGCAAATAAGAGGAGAAGTCCACCTGGTCCAAGTCATCGTGGACCCAGCAGAGAGTCTGACTGATCAACAGCTCCACTGGGGAATTCACTGGAGGGGTAAATGAACGGGAATGACACAAACGATGAAGGCAAAAGTAGGGATAGAGAAAGTGATAATGATGGTGTAATGTCATTTTAAAATCAGCTAATCCTATTCTACGTGTAACATGTTCTCGCTGAAGGCCTTTTATGATGAATTTATAAAGGATAGTCATAAATGACATCACACTGACTTAAATGAAACTTCCAGCATGTTTCTGTGTCCTGTGGTATATCCAGTTAGGGGAGGCTTGGGTAAAATAAGTACAAACATAGTTAAAAGACTGCTTTTGCAGGTGTATAAACTCAGCCCGAGGTCCTATCGGGATTCCTCTCAAACCACAAAACATCCTGCTGGGTTTTGACCGACTTATGTTTCAAATTCAAAACAAACTTGTTCTCAAATCAAAAGAATTGCAGCAGAGTCCAGATATTAAACACGGAGTCAGATCTTTCTGTCCAGCTAGGAGAAAACTGGGCGGAGAGCATAACCTGACACACAGCAGATTACTCTGCTATTTATCTACTTCTTCTGAGGGTTTAAGTGCACACTTACTGTACACAAACACAAGCTGACTGACACAAAGATACAGACTCTTTACATACTGAAACATCTTGGCTTTGATCTCAGTGACTATGCTCAGGTTACTTCACAGACAAGCCCAACAGAGGCTGACTCTAGCAATAACAGACCACCACCCTTCAGAGGAATGGAGTCTTTTCTTACAGCCTACTTCAGTCCTGTATGCTGGACAGCATACAGGTGGTGCAGCTGGCATAATGGGACATTCCACACTTTTTTAAGGGGCTTTCTGAGGATAATCTTCTTCCTAATCCAACAAGCATTTCATAGAAGGATGGGGAAGGATGATGCAGGGTCAGGGACAAAAATGGTTAATTTGGCACAAACATGTACCAAAAGGGTGTTAAAGCAGGATGCTACATAGATCTACCACAACAAATCATTAACATATGACACTCATACAGAAATCAGATAAAATAGGTTTCATGCAAGATTTGTTTAGAAAGGCTGATGAGAGGTTTAAGCAAAGCCAGGAGTCACGCAGCACTTGTTAAATCTACAAGACACTGAAACTATACAAAAATGATGGTTGTGATTCCCTTTTTAGCTTCTTTAAGAAGGATGACGGTCAATGCCCAAACAAAAGGCAGGAGAAGAGATATACAGGAAAACAGAAAGCAAAATTGAAAGCAGGTGATGACTTAAGCTGTGACTTAATAAAAGCTGCATTATCTTCATTAAAGCTTTAACATTTTAAATGAGTCTACTATGCTTTCATTATAAAAGTGAATACAAACATATCTATATGTATACGGTAACTAAATCCTGTCTGTTCATCATAGAAAGTCTGCTGAAATGTTCCTCGGGTCATCACACAGCGTTGGCTGGAGGTCATGAATTTCATTTGGCCAGTACAGAGGGCTACTTTTTCTCCTTTTTTCAAGGTACTCCTGTTGGTTTAGGAACTTATTTCCCACCCTTTATCACATCTCTCATCACAGTTTTGAGAATCATCTTTACCCTGAGGCAGACTGACACATTTTGTGAAAAACTGCTTTTTACAAAAGGTGCAATAAGCAGAAATGGACCAATTCTGGTTGGAAGGAATAAGAAAAATAAGCTCTGTGAAGAAATAGTGATGTAATTTCATCTGGAGGATAGCATGGCGTCACACAGTCTCTCTCTGTGCTGATCTCCAGGTCTGTGTTCGCATTTGTTTATGTAAATCACCGCCTCCTTTCTCTTCAGTCTTACAAAAGGCTTCAGCAATCAAGAAATGGCATATTATTTTTTTCTAAGTAAAATGGGCAGAAAGCGGAATAAAACATTCATCTGAAGATGAACAGGACCCGACCTCTGAAGAAACAACAGTCGTTTGCAAAGTTGTCAAACAAAGTGACAGAACTGGATTAACTCTGGCTTTGTGTTAAGAGTGTGATGTATGTCACTACAGATGATTTTTCATAAGTACGAGCATAGCCTTGTTCGTACACATTCAGGTTAAAATAAAGAGCGGTGGCTCTTCGATGTTTAAGCGCTCCTATTTTGGAACTAAAGAAACCAGAGAGAGACACAACCGCTGGAAGGGAGTCAGCACCTTGTATTTCTAAAGTGGAAAGCACTGGCAGAGCTAAAAGAGCTACATTTCTACTCGTAGCTAGATTTTTTTCATGTAAGAAAAAACATGAACGATATACGTTACTTTGACATGGCCCACATTTTACTCAGTGTGTTTGCCATTTGCACATTTATTTGAAGATGAGATGAGTGGGGGTAGGAGGTGGAGGCTCATGACATACTGTGTTTTGCTCTACTGCTACCATTATGCTTTTTAAAAAAAAGTTTTAATATTGATACTATTCTTCACTAATCGTCGTTTTAGAAAGGTCGTGGGAGGAAGAGGGGCCTTCCTGACTTTATCTCTAAGTTAAAAAAAACATGACCAAGTCTTTCTGCTGAACCAAGCTTTTAGCATTGCAACATAAGCAAATTGCTTTTAAATCCACTGATGCAGCTACCTACCTCTTACATGCATTCCATTCCTCTTTTATCTTCAGTCACCATCTTTAGTAAATTTCATTGGCTTCTCTCTTTCAAGCACCCCCCCAACTCTTCACTTGTTTAATTTTCTTTTACCTACTATCCCTATTCCCCTTCCTACTTTCCCATCCTGTCCCTGCATTCTTTCTCTCTTTTGCATTTCTTTAATGCACATTGCATCCCTCCTCACCCCCTCTGCCACAGAATGCAAAGAATCCCATTAGCAGTTTGCAGCCAAGTCCTAGAAGAATCAATTGCCTTCTTCTCTGCTTGATCTCTTGAAAAGAGGCAAAAGATCTCAGAGGATGTCATCAAACCTTTTCACCAGATTGGCAATATAGTGGAAGTATCCATTAGTCCAGTCATTTGGAGTATTTACTGGAGGTCAGATGATTTAGATATTTTCTACAGAACATCATAAAATTAGAAAAACACAGATAGAAGGACATAAGTAAGAAATTGACCAATCACAAACAAAATTAGAAGGAAAGAAGGGGAAAGGATAGAAAAACATTTAATTTTGTTTTAATCTTTGTTCGCTGAAAAGATGACAAAGAACTAAGAAATTTAGATGCACAATGAAGTCGGGCAGTTAGAGGATGGAAGAAGGGAAAATGGTGAAGAAAACAAAAGTGGCCCTGAAGCAAAAACATGCCGAATGAAGAAAAAGGAATCATGTGAAATAGAAGTGCCATTCCTGTCCTCTCCCTTACTCCTTCAATCCAACAACTGAGCCCTTTTGTTCTTGGGAGCATAATTGTGTCCAATCAGAGAAATCCAAACATCAACTATGTGGGTCAACACTGCAAACAACATAGGAAGTCACAAGAAAACAACATAACACAAACTGTAGTAGGAAATAAAGACATTTTGGAATTGAGACAGTGAGTGGGAATAAAGCTGGGAAACCAGGTAAGAGTGAAGTAAGAGTGAACTCAGGAAGCCTGTGAAGTAAAACTGGGATGTAAAATAAAGAAAGTGGTAAATATAGATCCTACAGGTCTTATTTTAAAATGACCAATGTAAAGTGAATCCTGAGTCAGTACATTACACTCTAATACTTCCCTGATTGTGTGTAAATGAACGATTCACACAGACAGTAGACATAAATATAAACATAGATCTGCACACAATGCAAAGTGGACTCATGTTTGTCCTCAGGGACCCAGGCAGAACACACCGAACTTGGGTTACACAGTTGGGATAATGTGTCTGATTAAAAAGCTTGGAGGTTGGCTGACAACCTTTAGGGTGCGTCTCATCAGACATCAGTCTCAGCAGTAGCAGAAATGTCTGAGGGGTAAAGAAGGGTCAGCAAAGTGCAGATAACCAAACACCCAAAGAGCAAATTCTATCATCATAGTTAAAAAAGAACTGAAATCCAGTCCAAAATGGCTACTACCCCTTAGAGAAGACCAAACTTTCTCATTTGTGTAAAAAGTGTATGTTCCAAGACAGGAGAAAAAGGATAAGAAGGAGAGAGGGGTGAAGAGTTTGGCAGCTGTCAATGTTATTTTCACCTCTGGACCTGTGTTATCTGAAATGTAAGCTGCTCGCTATTCAATACAAATGGATGAAATATCTTTTCATTTCAGTTACTGATACATTATTATTAACAATGTACATTCAAGGACATATTAAAAAAAATAATAAATACTCCTAAATACTCCATAAAGCAAAAGGGGGGCAGCTAAAACAGCCCTATACGGGATTCTTTGGTCACTGGTTGTCTCCTCACCATCACAGGTGAAAGTCACAGGTTGCTGAGATTCAGAGATTTCAATAGAAACCTTGACCGAGCAGCTGTTGTCACCTCCGCCGTCTCTCTGGGTTATGACAGGACTGAGAACGAAGCCAGGGTTGGTAGAAATATCATCATGAGGGAATCTGCAACGCAAGCTGCCATGCAGCAAAACAAAGACAAAATAAACAAAAACACAAAAGAATCATAGAAACCGTCTATACTTTCCCCTTCCATGATTTGATGTTCTCAGCTTGTGAAAATAAATGAGGAAGCAAAGGTAGTCTCATCCAAATGTATCAGATTATTTGGATGAGACCACTGAATGCAGAATGATCAATCTAGGAAATCTGGATGAGAGGAGGGGAGTGTGTGTGTGTGTGTGTGTGTGGGGGGGGTGTCTGACTAGACACAAGTATTTTATGTAAAACAAAAAGGTCAAATAAATATCTCTGGAAACTAATCGTTCAAAAAAGCACATGGTACATGCAACGGGGGAATTGGACACGATAGCAGGATGAAAAAAAAAGTTATGTAAAATATGAGCTACAGGACTGAAGAAGAAAAAAAATAATGAAGGAAAGTCAGAGGACATTAACTATGCAATCAGAAAAGAGATACTTCATCGTCACTCCACCCATCTAACGTCTGGAGTGAAACATTTTGTACTGCCCCAAGGAAAGAAGAAAACATGCAATTATGTGGTAATGTGCATGAGTATTTGTAACTATGCATCTTCTCACACAAAAAGAAATTAGTTTAGCTTGTTTGAGTTCAATGGCATTAATTGGCTTAGAGCCATAAGGTTGCCATTATTTCAGTGTTAAATACAAGCACAGCTGGTATCGCTGCATGTTGCATGACATGGAAACATTAAGGATATTTTTAAGTGAATCGAATGTGGAGAAATATGAGTAGATGTGCTGCCATTGTTCATTTTGCTTTCAGCAATGTCCAGCAGAGCACACATCACACAAGAGCTCAGAAGAAGCCAAACAAACAAACAATCTTACGTTGCTACGTCTTTACAGAAGGCGACAATCTCCAGGTTCTGAGCATCCGGTTCCTCCAGGGCGAGGTTCTTCACCAAACCTTTTCCTTTTCCCTTATCCTACATGAGAAAAGGAGACAGAAAAAATATTGATTATAGTAATATGTTAGCAACCTGTTTATTTTCCACCCTGCTTTAAAAAACAAACAGTTCAGACGAAGACACGCAGGATAAAAAAAGTCACTAGCGGTTAAAGTCTCACTTAAAGTTTGTTTTTTATTTATAGAGTGCATACACACAAACGTTTGTTAGATCATGAAAACAATACTGGCCACAGACAGGAATGTTTAAGACCTTTGTGGTAAATTGTGTTTAAAGATTAATGACAAGAAAGTTTCAGTATAAAAACCCAACTTAACACTATGACTTCTACAGCGTGAACAAGCATCTGAGCTCAGAGTGTAAAAGCATGAAAGAAAACACCAATAAATCTCAACCTCTTTTATATTGCTGTCCATTATAAAGAGAAAGTATTGCTTAAAGATTTAATTAAGGTTTAGTTCTATAAATCCTAGACTTAGATTGAAAGAGTAGCCCCTACAGATGGCAGTATCTTAGACCCTCTTTCTGGAAAGTTGGGTCATTTCTGTAATAATAATAATAATAATAATAATAATAATAATAATAATAATAATAATAATAAAAATCATTTTAAAAATTACAATATGTCATCAAATTTGAACCTTTATTAGTCTTTCCTGAAAAACCTCTTAAATTATTAGGAAAAATTCAAACTTAATAGAAAGATAAAAGTTTACCACAGTGTACACACACACACACACACACACACACACCCACCCACACACACACAGAAACATCCATCCATCCATCCATCCCTTCCCATACTGCTTCATTCAACTCAGGGATGCAGGAAGCTGGAGCCTGTCCCAGTAATTGATGGGCGATAGGTACGGTACACCCTGGACAGTTTGCCAGTCCATCACAGGTCCAACACAGAGAGACAAACAAGCACTCACACACACATTCAATCCTAAGGACAATTTAGAATGACCAATCAACCTAACAGACATGTCTCTTAATGATGGGAGGAAACTGGAGTACATGGAGAGAAGCCACACACACACACACACGTGGAGAATATGCAGAAAAGCCAGCATTTGGACCTCCACTCAAGCATTGACAATGCTTGATGGTATGAACATAACTGCATAACAATGTGGATATTTTTCTAAAAAAAATTTTTTAAAAAACACTGGAGAAACCTAAAAACTATAAGAACAAGTTGCACAATTCATCACAGCTGTTCATGGTCACAGGACCTTCAAGTGTCATGGAAAGATGCCATGCCCACAATCATTGACCAAAAAAAAGCAATGACTTTCAGAGGTCTTCTAGCATCAAGTTTTTATTCGTTACATTTTCCACATAAACAGAAGTTAGTCATTGCCCACAAAGAACATTATTTTATTTGGCTTGTGTGTTTTGTGTGTTCAAAGAGTAACTTTTATTGCATTGTAAAAAAATTCCCAACTTTTCTAAAAATGTTGAGAGAGTCGAACAGTACATCAGAAACAGTTTCATAATTCATTAATTTATTAATAATTTCATCAACTCTTTTATACAATAATATTCTAGGAGCTTAGTTGAAAAAGTACAAAACAGTCTCTCTGCCTCGGTCTTTCACTTACACACACCAAAATAAATCCTTTGACAGCTCCTTGGAGAATTACTCCAAGAGATTCCTAGAGGTTTGCCTGCTGCCGGAAACTCACAGTTACACTCTACTTTTTACTGCTGTTTGACTGCAAGCGGCTGAGGAATGTGCTTCCTGTGGCACAGGAAATGAGAAGTGAAAGTCCCTCTGTCCCTCCTCTTTCTGCAGAGAAAGAGGAGGGACCGTCTGCAAAAATGCTCAGTCACGGCTCAAAAATCTGCGCCTGACATAATGTCCAAACAGGGCCAGAGAACAGCAAAGATGGAGTGGACTGAAAGAAAAGGGACGGAAAAATGTTTGGAATGCCAGCATGACAGCTGACTCCTCTCCTCTGAGTGTAGAATTGACTTGTATTGACTCCAATAATGGAGAAACTCAATAACTAGAAGCATTGCCAAAAGCATGCTTAACAACGGCTTACAAAGTATCAACTTGACGTCTACATTTGTATCAGCTGATTGGCTGTAAAAAAAAAAAGATTCCCACAGATCATAGCCACAGATATGTCTTCTCAGGTTTCACTTTGAAATATCAGAGTAAGTTCAACTGTGCCAAATTTAGATTTAAATCAAAAACAAAAAGGGAAACTAAAAACAGTGGATCGATGGGGGGGAAAATGAAAATGTATGTAAGGAAACAAAAACACAACCAGGAACAAAAAGAGCTGCTGAGTGTTTATGTTTGCACTCAGATTATTTTAGCAAAAACAAACACAGGCAGATAATTCAATAAACAGCACTTTGCTAATGGACACTCAGAGACTCCCCTGCATCACCAACAGATGACAGACCTATCTGTGTCTATAGATTTAGCTGGACAGAGACTGAAAAGCCCTGCCATCTGAAGTCATGGGAACAGCTTTGTTTCATTCGTACGCTGACTAATCTTTCATCCTTTCTCAGCACATTCTGCGATGTGTAACACTCACTGCAATGCCAAGAACACAATGTGCAATAGAAAGGAAGATGATACAACAGTTTGTCCAGAGCAAGGGATGTGACTACACAAGAGGCACTGCTGATAACATACCGATCTGCCACAACACTAAAACCACTGGGCTGACATTGCGTAACTTAGATTCGCTGTGCTATAGCAACTCTGGCTCATGAGGGAATGGACACAGAAGCATGGCACATCTCCTGCATCAGCTGGATTGACATATGTGAAACGGGGTCAACACTTTGGGCATGAGTCGCGTTTTTTTCCACAATTTTCCTGCAAGGAAACCTTCAGCTGAGAGCAGCAGCTTCAGGAGATGAAGCAAATTATTGACACCATTCTGTGTGTAGTAAGTTATCTCCACCATCCCCTGATGGATTCCAATGTTGCAATTTGCCACATGTCCAACAGATCAAGACACAGGAACTTGTCAAAGTATTTTCTACACTGATCCACCACACTAAGAGCTACGAAACCCTGCGGACTAATGCCTCTGTTGGCACAATTAATTTCTGTAAGGGAGATTTTTTGTTGTTCATGTGTGTCTTACATCACCGGGCTGGTCTCAACTGGCTCCAGAGTGGGACATACATGTGACTGCTGCTTCTACAGAATGACACAGATGTTAAACTATTCACGGCTTTTGGTGGAGAGACGAGAACTGTTGCATACTGATAGTGGGTTTAATATTTCAGACATCCGTTTTTCAGCTGTTATTTGCTATGAGACAAAAGTTTTAGTAGTTTGTATAGAAAGTACCTGCATGCTGTCGGAGGTTACACATTTGGCTACTGTGTCTGGTGGGATAAAACCATTTACAAGAGGGCAGATAGGGAAAAAGACATTGTCAGCTTCTACTTTCTGCTCTACGTGAGCAGAAATCATGAAAACATGTCTGTGCGTGTTTCTTTTTCACGTTTTGACATTATTGATGTTAAGTTTAGTGACCTTATCTGCAAAACTAAATCCAGAACTAGTGCTGATTATGGGATGTTCATATCTGATGAACGGCAACACTCCCAAGAAATCCAGGAAATGTGACCCACTGAAATGTGAAAAGAACAGTAAGGAGATTCTGACATAAAGCTACAGTGACAGGACAGAGGGGGTTAATAACAGACATGAATGTCTGGGAGGTTTCGGTGGTGTCTAAATAAACAACTCCTATTTGCACCAGTTTGATTTAATGACAACGGAGCAAAACAAACAGATTTCTATGGCTTCTTTGTCTCTTTGTGTCCTTACAGTCAGGTCAGTATAGGATTAGAATCATGTCTTAATCTCAAGCTGAAAAAACATGTTCTGAAATCTTGAAAGTCAGTATTTGAATATTAAAATCCTGAAATTAAGTTTTAAAACCTTGAAAAGTATTTTTAATGTCTGAAGAAAAGTTTGAATCTCTACAAGCATGTTTTATTAGCGTGATATTTTCAGAGATTGTTGCACCCTTGCTGTTTTCAATTAGACATTTTCAGGGATTCAAATATGGCATTGTGTTCCCATCGCATTAGTTTGACAAAACCTCTGAAACCTTGTAATACGAGATCTGAAAGGCATGTTTGCAAAACATTTTGAAACTTGAGTTATGAAATGTTAAAATCTTTTTCAGCTTCAGATTAAGGCAGTGTTTTAATCCCATAGATCTGCTGATCTTGATACTCTCCGGCAAAAATATGAGTACTTCAGATGTCTAATGGGTACCAATCCATACGTGTGGGACAGTGTATAAACTGTAGAAAGCCATGCACACTGGGCAAAGGGAAGCCTGACTACAAGTGACATCAAAACGCAATGAGGATTGTCAGACTGATGTTAAATGGTAAAAGTAGACATTAATAAGGTAAATATCATGCCCTTCTGATTTATTATAATAAAATAAACTACACACAAACATTTGTTTCATTGTTGATTTTCTATTTAATACAAGTATAACATAGTGTAGGTATTTCATATCATATGATGCACAACATGAGAAATAGGACAAATGTTTCCATAGTAACCAGCAACCAGGTTTGTTTGGACTGAAAATGCAACCTTAATGTTATTCATCATAATGTAGACACTTTTACTTTAATCCTCAGAGATTAGTCTATGGCAGACGTTTAAGGAGTTTCTCTAGCATGTCACTATTACTAGCAAAGTGAAGCAATATTGGTATGTCAGGCTCCTCTATCAGTGACATTTAGGCTACTTTGTTAGATCCAGCCAATAAGTCATATTTTACAGTACGTTCTTTGCAGATACAATACTGCGGACTATAGCTTTGCAAACTAACATTATTAAGACAAATATAAAAGACAAGTCTTCAAAGTTTAACAAAGAACAAATTAATAAAGTGACTAAACACAGTGACAGATGTTAAAGGCCAACAATGGCGAAGCTTGTGGTTGGTGCTAAAACCATACCACTGGTTTCACAAGCAGGTTCTAGCCCTTTTCACATCTCAGTATCACCTTCTTACTTAAAAAAAACACGTACTTGCAGCTAATTTTCCTTGCTATTTCATACCTGTGAAACACACATCAACTGTGGACTGGGGCCACTCTAACATACATCATCATGTATCATTATGGCTCAATAATGACAGCATTATCAGCTAGAGAGTTCCTCAATGCTGGTTTACCCTTACACACAGCTAGTTATGACTCTGTTACTACTTTCCTTACTGGCTTTGAAGTGCATCAGTGATATGCAACCTTTTCTTTCATTTTAAGAAAACCCCTTAAGATGGTCTTAGGTGATCATTTTGATCACAGGTGCTTCTGTAGGAATTACCCACAGAAAATTGACTAAGAGACAGTAGATAATATGCAGAGGTTCTTGTCAGCTCAAACATTTTGGCTTCATACATTGGGCAGGTTTTCTAAGCACGTTTTTAAAGAACGCCTTTACAACAAAATGACTCTGAGAGGCTCTGAAGTTTACATCAGAGGAACCAACTACTCTGTAAAAATGACTTCTTCTTTCAATAAGGAAATGACTGACAGCAATCTATTCATGCTTCCTGTGATAAACCGAAATCCCTGGTTCAACCATGGAAGCTCGGTGGACAAACCAATGCTGAAGCTGAGTCTAATGTGTTAGCCGTGTGTAAAGAAAGGCCTCTTAAATATTTGTTTCATTGTGTGCATTACTACACAGTTTCCACTGCTTTTCCATCCCATTTCCCATAACAGACCTCCTGTTTTCTAAAAGTAGATAAACAACATACTTCAGGAGATCAAGAGCTGTTTTCCAAGTGAGTCACATATTTGACAGGGGTTCATGGCACATCTCTGACCACAACATCCTCTAACCCTACATTTTCCTGGTGGATGAACATTTAGAGTGGGAATAATAGCATTTCACACTTCTGCATAAGGTGTAATTAGACTGTAATAAAAGAAAATTAAGCAGAGTCTGGAGTGGCAGGGTGTGAAAAGTCACATTAAACAGCTTCTGGAGGTTTTAAAGTCAAGAATAAAAGGATGTAACTTTATTGGTATTGGCTTTTTTATACAGTCTATGGTTTCAGCCTCTCTCTCCAACTCCATTTAGCTCACCCCCAGGCCCATCATTTTAAATAATAGTATATACGTATACACATAAAACTGCTAGGTCAGATCAAATCAGCCTGCTGACCTTTCAAACTGCATCAAAGATCCAAACTAAATATTTCAGTGTGTTCAAAACTCACATGCAAGAGTCTCATTTCAACCAACAATCTCAGAGTTGTATCAGTGAAAGCTATTTAATAAAAAAACTAAGAATATATATATATTCAAAATGCATATCAAATAATGATTTACACCGTAGCAATTTGATTCAGTATACTAGCTAGGTATGAAAAAATTATTGGAGCTGATGGTTGTAAAACAAAAAAAAGAAGACATTTTTGGACTTCTGTTTATCATCAATTTACAGCTTTAGTTAAAAACACAAAAGGAAGCAAGAAAGAACCTACAAGAGTAGTAAAGCCTAAAATTAACATGAATGAAAAGATAAGTTACACAAAAAGTTAATGTAAAGACTGAGAAAGAAACGCATAGCAAACACAGCGAAAACTGTAAGTGAAATGGGGGCATCAGATTCTTAACATTCGCAGACAAATAAAACATCAACAGAAAACAAAAGGAAATAGATTTAAAAGGTGAAAATAGAAACCCTCATGGGGACAGAATTGAAAAAGTAAAACAACAACTGGGCAAAAATACCATCATGTCAGGGAGAATTCCTGGTGATTCACGGTCTTCGCTGTTTCAAGCAGATCAGAAAAGGAAATCAGGCCTGAGCTATTTTTTACTCTCTATACTCCAACACAGTAGTTCTCAACCTCTCTCAGCACGGTTACTCTCTAACCATTTTTCAGCCAAATGACCCCAAAACCAGGAGTGTCAATTCACATTTTTGTCCAGGAGCAACATGCAGCACAATCTGGTCTCCAGCGAGTTAGACCAGTAGAATAACAGCACAATAACCTTTAAATAATGAAAACTCCACTTTTTCTCTTGTAAGTAAGTAAAAGAGCAGCAAGTAATAAATAATTTATGTATATATATATATTACTTTCATCTACATGTTATGTCTATGTTCAATTATATATATATATATATATATATATATATATACACGTTAATGTTAATTATTATTTACATATTTTG
>JBAMHV010000010.1:10085367-10097731 GCA_037177535.1 Pseudomugil gertrudae
TAGATAGATAGATAGATAGATAGATAGATAGATAGATAGATAGATAGATAGATAGATAGATAGATAGATAGATAACACAATTGAATGTAATAATATTTAATCTCAAAATTATGCAAAGTTATACTTTCTTGTCATAAACCTTTTGCCCGCCCTCAGCTGGAGTTGACTGAACGCCACGTACAGTTTGGTTCAACGTACCGTTAAGCCGCCTTTATATTTTGACACCCTGTGATTGACAGATCTAGCGTCCAATCAGCTTTCAACGCGACTGTTTTATAAAGAAAGTGTAATTTCACTAGCCAATGGGAACGGTAAGGGCGGGACGTTGCCATGGTGAACACAGCCTTTTTTAGTAGGTTGTAGCTACCTGAGGCTTGTGTTAGACAGATGACAGCTGTAAACAAGCTTCGCCGAATCTCAGGCAAGTCGAGTAGCACTTAACGGTGAAAGCCCGGGGAGGAATAATAATAATAATAAAAACCCAAGGTAAGCGCCATTTTGCCAGTTGCCAAAATAATCTTTTACTTCTCATTGAATTCATTAAGTTTTTTGTATGATTCAGCTTGCTTTCGGGCTTCTCCAGCTCTACGGGGTAACGAATTAGCTGGAGACATCACTGTGCCATCCTCACTAAACAAGGTGTTCATTTACCGTGTGCGTTTTTGTTGATTTTGAGTTTCAGATCCACAATTTTAAAGCTACAAGGCTCTTGTAAGGGAGCTGTTTAAAACTAGCGTCTGTGAGTCTTTACCCAGCAAACACAGCACATACCTTTTTGTGGTGTTTGTGGCGTTTGAGATTAAGACTAACTTGCATAACCTCATTCCTATTTCGTATTTGAGTATTTGGCTCATTTGACAGTGGTTGTGAAACTAAGGGTTGTGTCCACATATGTCTCTACTGACTATATGCTCTGCATCCACTGAAAGAAGAAAAAAAGCTCAAAATTACAAAACCATTAAACCATATCCATTTCACCCCCCCTCTTTAAAACCCCTTTTTTGTATTCTACCTATCTAGATGGTAAGAAACAAGGCATTGGCCCGCTGCGGGCTGGTTCTGCTGAGTTTGTGGTTGTGTATCCACTCAGTGCCTATCAGTGTGGACAAGGCCAAAGACAAGCCTGAGGTGGAGGAACTGGAGCCACCCAGAAGTACTGTGAGTCATATTGTCTAATACAGGGATATCACACTTGGATAAAAGTCTTGCAAAATCACAAAACAGAAAAACAGTTTGCAGTATCAGACAGATACAAATGAAAAGTGTACTGACTTGTGAGTAACAGGCTGGTGGAAAAACAAACAGAAGCAGCAGCAGTTTTGATAATGTGTTTGAGTAGTGTTGGTGTATATTGGTGTTAAATTACCTAGAAGTTATTTGTGAAACCATAATTACTGCCTTAAATTAACTAAGTGTGTCTTCTGGCTATTTTTTCAGGACACCGGGCTACACTATGACCGCTACCTCAGGGAAGTCATTGAATACCTTGAAAAAGACCCTCATTTTAGAGAGAAGTTGAAAAATGCCAATATGGATGACATTAAGGTACATACTCACAAAGAAGCCAAACATTTTGGTCAGCTGTTTATTGACTTTTAAGAACCTTTAATTTACCTCTTCTGTGTTAAATCTTGGCTTGTAGCAAGGTAAACTTTCCAAAGAGTTGGACTTTGTCCAGCATAATTTTCGCACCAAACTAGATGAGTTGAAGAGGGAAGAGATGAACAGGCTGCGGATGCTCATCAAAGCCAAACATGACATCCAGGAGGGAAATGGTGAGTATTTGGCTCTTGTTTCTGATGTGTCACTCACATACTTTAAATTTCACAAACTCCTTACTACAAGTCTGCAGTTGGGTAATCATTTTAGATATTTGGGTAATTTCTGCTCAGCTTCATGAAATGAAGAATGAAACATTGAATCTGTATGATAAACAGAAATACAATTATGCATTCTTGCCCTTTTTTTGCTCTTTTTTTTATTTCTTCCCACAATTAAAACATTTTATGGTTTAATAAATGAAGCCTCTTCCTCCCTCTTGCACAATTAGTCATCGGTTATTTCTCAAAGAAAAGAAGAAGCTTGAAGTGACTATAAAACTCAAAGGAAAGAATTTCAAAGACTTGTTTCTTACACTGATAGAGCAACCATGGTGTCATTTCCTTGAATGGCAGTCACTTTGTGTCTATAATGCTCTAAACAACTGAAAGATATGTTTCTTTGTTAAGTTCTCAAAAGATCAGTATTAATGACATGACTGTGGTGCAGAAAAATGAAACCAGCCATTATTCTCCTCCTAACAGGTCATACACTGGACCACCAGGCCTTGCTGAAACAGTTTGAGCACCTCAACCACATGAATCCACACACTTTTGAGGTGGAGGACTTGAACCGCCTCATCCAATCGGTAGACATGCACAGCACACCCTCACACTGATGGAAGTGCAAATGCTTTTGGCTGTTTGTGATTACTGTAGTGCTGTTGGTGGTATACCAGGGTATCATATTCATAGTCATTACCAAAGTAAATGGAAAGCTGGTTTAAATTAGAGCTGAGCCATTCCACTGAATGGGTGCCATTTCCGTCCCTACGAAATTGTGTGTGTGTGTGTTATTGCACATGAAAATTAATTGTAACATTAATTTTCTGACTTCACTAACTGTCCTGCACAATGTTCTAATCCTAACTTTAAGCTATGTGCTGGGAAAATTAATAAAACTTGCATTTTTCCCCTGTCCCTCACACTATAATATTACACTTTGGAATAAAATATGATTTCATAGAATCCTAAATCTATTTTAGTTTTATTTTTTTCAATAATTTCTGAGTATTTCAATATTTAAAGTATATTTAAGAAAGCAATCGGTATTTGTTTGGTAAAAAATGCACATCTTAGTCATGTTCCTGGTTTTGACCCTGAAACATTAGTCTCCTGATTTATGTGGAACATTCCACAAGTCGTCACAACAAGAAGCAGCACCAGCTGGATCTTCTGAAGGTCATGGGAAGACCAAAACTAAGTTCTCTCATTTGTTTTTCTGCATATTTGATAATAGTTAAAATGTTATCAAAGTGGTCAATCTTAGCAAGCTATTACTTAAATACTGAACTAGTTATCAGTTGTTTATTTTGAAAATAGACATTTATGGTGAATGTCTAGATTGTGCTTCGTCTCCTCATGTAATTAGCAAGGATACCATGAGGTTATATTTAATGTTTTTGCTAAATCTATGCTGAAAACTCAGTCCTGTTACTTTCAGTCCTCATGTTTTACTCATAAAATGAGTATTGGTAACAAGACTAAACCATTAATTTCCATTTGCAACATGGACATGGCACCCAAGTGTTGTTGAACCTACAGAGAACTCTAAAAGCTACACTCATTTTTATACTTCTTTATAATCTGTTTTCTTTTGATATTCTTGGTCGTCCACTCCTGTTTTTTTTTTTTTCAACATAGTCCCTGTCTCCAAAAGTTTCTTGTGAAATGCAGCAATTGATGGATATGATGGTGAATGTTGTTCATGGTTATTTCTGTAGTTTTGACTGTGCATATCCAAATTAGTTTCAGTGAACCACAATACACATTTTCATTACTCTATTAAGCAGAACCATTTTCCTTTTTAAATGGTACCTTAAATGCATCAATGAAATGTTATTTAAAACTTTGATAAACACTGAGTACATGGAAGAAATGTGATTTTAATATTCCTAGAGTTATGTCATGTGGTTGTGGGGAGGGCTGGCAAGAGGTAGTCATTGTTTTTGTTTTTTTCTTCTTGGTTCTTGAAAGTAAAAAATCAATTAATCAAGTTTAAAATGAAGGCTGCTTATTATAATAAAACATTGAGCGTCCATTACATTTTCAAGCCTATCAGGGTTGAACTGGGTGAGCAATTTGCACTGTACAAGCGTAATTATAAAGATGCTGAACAGCTTTAATATGAATGAATACATGCTGAAAAGGTTGCACTGAAACAGCAGGAATATGTCAACAAAGAACAAGAAAATTAGGTTTTGTATCAAATTCCTGTAAGGAACATTTCTGGTGAGCATTCCTAAATATTTAGTTTATTCTTCTACTGAACAACTTTGCAGTCATGTCCTGTTGCCAGTTCCAGGAAGTTGCACAAATCTCAGACTTTGTCATATGATCAGATTTTGTCGTATATTTGTAGGCAACCAAAGACCTGGAGAACTTTGACAAGGAACGCCACGATGAGTTCAAAAGGTATGAGATGATGAAGGAACACGAGAGGAGGATGCGCCTGAAGAATATGAACGAGGATGACCGAAAGAAGGAAGAGCAGCACTATGAGGAGATGAAGAAGAAACACGCCGACCATCCAAAAGTTAACCATCCTGTAAGACGACCATTTTAAAGTGGGCTAATAATAGAGACGGTCATGCACAGTACAGGATTTGAACAAATAAACATTGCATAACTTTTTGTTTTGGTTCTATGCATAAGTTGTGCTGGTTTGGCGTTATGGTTCACACATGATTAACTGTGACATCGTGGCCTTATTTATATTTCTCAGTGTTACTGTTGATTTAACCACTTCTATAATTGATCTGTTCAATTTCTGCAGCATTTTAATGGCTAGTCAGAATTTTAACACTATGTTGGCTACCTGTACGTCTAAATGACATTTGGAACTAATTCCAGGTCTTTTTTTTTCTGTCAGCTGATGGGAAAATGGTGAAGGAATAAGAATCAGTTGTCAAACATGTTTGTGTGTCCAGGGCAGTGAAAACCAGCTAAAAGAGGTGTGGCAGGAGGCGGACGGCTTGGACCCAGATGATTTTGATCCAAAAACCTTTTTCAAAATGCATGGTAACCAGAATAAGTGTCTATGTGTTCCTGTTATTCACATGGGTGGCATTACATGTTGACTTTGTTGTTTTGTACTGCAGACAGTAATGGAGATGGCTTCTTCGATGAGAGTGAGCTTGAAGCCCTTTTCACAAAAGAGGTATGTGTATGTATATATATATATCTTTTTTTTTGTTGTTGTTGCACATTTTGAAGCAATTTTTAACATCTAAAGACTCCTGTGAGGTAATATTAGCGTTTTATTTAAGCTGGAGAAAGTGTACAATCCTACAAATGAAGAGGATGATATGGTCGAGATGGAGGAAGAGAGACTGAGGATGAGGGAACATGTTATGAATGAGGTGAGCCTCCAAAGTAATAGAACATATACAGACTCTCTGATGCATTTATTTGATATCAATATGCACACACCACTGAAGCTGCACACAGATTTGTTGACTCAAAATGGGAAATAACTTGTTGCACAAGGTGCAAACAGCAGCAGAAAATAAAGTCCTTGGTTTAGTAAATAGATGAAAGGTTTGAATGTGAGCATGGACTAATCAAATGCAGATTAAAGCCATTTCACATGCTTATGTGCAGGTGGACTCTAACAAAGATAGACTTGTGTCACTGAACGAGTTTATGACAGCCACCAAGAAGGAGGAGTTCTATGAAAAAAATGAATGGGAGGTAAGACTAAGAAATGCACGTCTGTGAGTTACAGTTTGTCAAGACTGAATTCATTTAAGCTGTTTTAAGTCAAACTGGCACTCCAAACTATGTTGTGAACTGTTTGGGTATTTGAGGGTCACAAATGTAATGATAAAAATCATGGCATCCTTTTTCATTTGCGGACCCCTGCAGACTTTAGATCAAAATCCTTTTTACACGGAGGACGAACTGCGAGAGTACGAGCAGCACCTGACCAACGAGGAGAATGACCTCAACAAGAAGTCAGTCGAATTGCAAAAACAGAGGGAAGAGCTTGAACGAAAACAGGAAGAACTTAATGCTCAGAAGATGGGGCTAAGGCAGGTAAATAAGGACAGCTTTGTATTTTGTTTGGTATTTTGCAGTTGAGGCTGCACGGTGGTACGGTGGTCAACAGCCTCACAACGAGAAGGTCACTGGTTTAATCCTCTGCTTGGACAGTGGTCTCTGTGTGGAGTTTGCATGTTCTCACCATGTATGCGTGGGTTCTCCTCGGGTACTCGAGCTTCCTCCCATCATCCAAAGACTTTCAGATAATAGTTGGATGGAAGACTTAATCTGGTAGTAAATGATTCAGATGCTAGGTTGTTTCTGAGCTGTATTTAGATGTCATCATATTCTAAAGGCTGTGTTAGTGTTGCTAATTGCTGCCAAGTTTGATGTACATTTAGTTGAATTTGAACCATTTTTTAATTTTAACCATTGAGGCTATGGCTGTTAAATCATGGCTGCAATGTTTACTGTGCTTTCTCTGCTCAGGCAATGGAAGAAATGGAAAGGGTTAAAGCTCAAAACCTAAACGCTGAAACAAAATGTAAGTATGAAATTGCAATTAATGTTATCTGATGCTGATTTAGTCAAGGGGGGTTAGCATAGGCTTTTACATCAAACCCAACTGACTAAATATAACTGTACACACTCCAGGTTACCCTTTAATGATCTGCTTAACAGTTTAAACACAACTCATCGACTTATGCACATGTGACTATTGCAGATCCAGTATCTTCTGTAACTGAAAGTGGACCAGCACCAGTTGTACCAAACAACCAGCCACTGCCCCCTGGTCACCAGCAGCAAGATGTACCAGTGCCAGGACACTCTTAGGGGGCATCAACAACTGCTTGCTATGAGTGACCATGTGCTTGTCTTTGTTTTCATGAGCTCAGATTTGTGTTGATACTTCGAAACAATTTCCTGATGAGTGGGTGAAAAATCGCCTAAGCATTAGGAGCATATATAAAAATCTGATTCCACACTGCAGATTTTGTGCTAGTGCCAACAGTGGCCCTCCCCTTACTGGCCAAATCAGCTAAATGGGCCATACTTGAAATGTGGAACTGTTCCAGTTTTATGTGGACAATCAATCCTTTTGTCTTTGTCATTTTGATCTTGTGCAACAACAGGGACTCTGTTCTTCATGGGAAATTCTTTGGGGTGAAATGGGGAGGGCAGCGGCTGTAAAAACTGAATGTTTTGTGCACACTGTACCTTGTTGTGACTGATGCCATCTCTCATATAAAAATGCAATGAAGATGTATTTTTTTTTCCTTAAAGTTATTTAAAAATAAACCTTAATTATTTTAGGGTTGCAATGACCCTACTTAAATTATGTTTTGTAATTAAAAAGTCCAAAATTGCAAAAGCACATTCCTTTCACATCAGATTTATTTCTAGCTGTCTTTTGGACCAGATGATTGCAGAACAGATGAAGTTGCACACTACTTTTATAGACACTTTGGACACACTTTCCCAATAAATCCAATGGGTAAGTGTGTCTAAATCTTTGACTGACTGTGTGTGCGTGTATATTATTATATTTTTGCCATTTTAGAGACATACATTCTGAAGTTGTGTTTGCTTGACAGTGTTTAAGTGTAAGTGAAAATTTTCCTAATAAATCTAAAATATTTATTCATTACATACAAACACTGGAAATCAACTTGCAGGCTGGAAAAGATGGAAAAAGGGAAAAGTCTTACAGGGTATGTTTCTTTTTTAGGGGAGCTATATATATATATATATATATATATATATATATAATCTTTGGGAGAGGGTCTGCTTAGTTTAGTTTTTGTACATCTGATTAAAAAAACGCATAAAAAAACAAGTTGAAATTGGTTTATCTTTATTAAATGAATCAACATGCTGTTCATGGTTTGAATGTTGACAATGAAATAAATGAGCTTGCAAGCAGAACCATTTAAATCTTTGCATTACATAAATTTTGCTCATTGACTGAATGAAAATCTATTACATTTAAATCTCCATTAAAAAGTAAAACTGCTGTGTGAAACATCCATCCATCCATTTTCTTCTGCTTGTTCCCAGAGCGGGGTCGCAGGGGGGGGCTGGGTGTGTGAAACAATGTTTGATAATATTAGTGACCAAACTTCTCATTTCATTCACAAGTCGTTGTGGACGTTTGTCATTTGTGGACGAAACATTTGAACAAAATGATGAGTGACCTCAGCTACTCATACGTGGTTCCAAAGCGCTCCAGGAGGTAGGCGCCTGCTGTAATTGGTGGGTATTTGTCTGAGCCATCACAGCAGGTAATCAGAGCCTCGTCATCTGGTTGGACAAAGAAAGCCAAAGACTGACGTGGGGTAGAGTCTCCAACAGGTGGCAGTAAAACCCTGTGACGCTAGGAAACAAAAAACAATATTCTAAATAAATGTGCTTATCATTAAACTACATGTCTTTAAAATCAAGCTGCAGGTAAAGATGTGTTTGATAGACAACGAGGTATCAGAGATTTATGTAAAGTATGCTAAAATGTCTGGAGCTGTAGTTCTGCCCTTTTTCTCTTTCAGTCTCACTTTCAGAGATTAAGGCACTTCTGTTTTCACCCTGCATGGGATGTACCACCGGCAGATCACCGAAGTGACCGATATAAACAAGTCCTATCAGTGGCTGGAGAGGCTTGGACTGAAGGACAGCACAGAGGCACTAATCATGGCAGCACAGAAGCAAGCCCTGAGCACAAGAGCGGTCGAGGCCCAGATCTACCATACCAGGCAGGACCCCAGGTGCAGACTGTGCAAAGGAGCCCTGAAACATAACCATACCCTACCATAACCATAGTATACAGGAACATCTGTGCAGAATATGGACTGGAGACCCCTAAGTCCTGGTGGGAAACACGCCCCAAGGTGGTGGAGAATGAGAGGGCTAAGATCCTTCCAGATCCAGACGGATAAAATGGTGGTGGCCAACCAGCCGGACATAGTGATCATGGATAAGCAGCAGAGGAAAGCCGTAGTAATCGATATATCCATCCCCAATGATGGAAATATCAGGAAAAAGGAGCATGAGAAGCAGAAGTACCAAGGCCTCAAGGAAGAACTAGAGAAAGCCTGGAGGGTGAAAACAACAGTAGCGCCATTAGTCATCGAAGCACTGGGGGCCAAGTTCCCCCCACTGGAGAAGTGACTCCAACAGATACCTGGAACATCAGACATCTCTGTCCAGAGGAATACAGTCCTAGGAACAGCTAAGATGCTGCGTAGGACCCTCAAGCTCACATTTCTTAAAAATTAGAAACCATCTAAAGCGCTATGATGGAAACAAACAAGACCTTCTAAAGAAAACAAACAAAATCTGTTTGTTTCTATGTAACAAAATTAATTTAGTGTTATTTTAAGATAAACATTGAAAACTGTTTCCAAAAAAATCCTCACCGCTGAGATATACTGATCATTGGTCCAGCGTTGCATCAAGTCAGCAATATTGATGAGGACAGCTCCAGGGATCATGGGAGCTGAGATAAACTCACCAGAGGAATTACAGACCTTAAAGTTAGCAAGCGACACTGCGATTAGGTGATTTAAATATACAGTTTTAACTAACTCTCAGAAATGTATGTTAACTTTTTAAAATATACACAAAAAACTCAGGATGGAGTAGTGAAATACAGTGCAGTTACAGGATAACTATAATACCATTTATAACAACACATAGCTAATATAGTTTATGGTCAAACAAAATAAAACAGATTAAAGCATGCAGTTTTTCATTAACTTATCAAACACCTCTTGTGAGTGTTTGATAAGTTTGTCGATGTAGTAAGGTGTTACCTGCAGGCCCTCAGAGCCCTGAAACACGAGCGTGATGCTGCCGTAGTCTGAATGCTCTCCACAGCGCAACTGACCATCTTTTACTAGCTCACTGCTCACAGGCGGGTAGTAAAGTGCCCGAAGGGTGGACCCGTTGCAATCAGCTACAGAGGGAACAAAGTAGCATTGTCACTGTAGTTTTTATGCCTGTGGATAAATTTATTAAAATTCAGATTTATTTATGCTCTGGGTGTATTGATGAAACAGGAAGGGTTAGCAGTTAGATGGTGGTCTTTTTTTATTCTTGTTAGAAATTATGCTCCAATTATAACCGTGTTACCAATCAACCTAGATGCATACCTTCAGACAGTTTGGACAGTGGGAGGAAGCAGGAGTACTTGGGGAGAACTCAAGCATACACTGGGAGTACATGCAAACTCCACACAGAAAGGCCACTGTTCAGACCTCCCCACAGCTGAGGCTTGAACCAGCAACCTTCTTGCCGGGAAGTCCACCATGTTAACCGCTGCACCACCGTGCAGCTCCATACAGGACTATATTTAGTGAAACTGTTCTACAACAGAAACCTGAATAGAAAGGTCCACATCAACTTTTTGAAATAATCATTTTCTGTAACTTGTACTTTGCTGCATTGAGACAGCATACATACTCCCAATAAAACGGTGCGCACTCAGGAACACATCCGGATCCAGACCTAGGCTGTGAGCCATTACCCTCAGTACCCGAAGACTCAGCTCTTTACAGCACTGGAAGAAAGCAGTGTGGATCTCCTGGAAACCCTTCAGCGCATCTGTTGATGGCCATTTCTACAGGACAGGACAAAAGCAGCCTGAATGATCCATGGCAGCAGGAGATTTATTCAGATTAGACAATCAATTGACACACAGATATAGTGGCTCAGGGTGGGAAGGCTTCATGTCAACTTTATAGACTTCTATCCAATGAGAAATTACATTAAGGTTTGCTCAGTATGATTACACAGTCATCCAAATGTCATATGTCTTGCTGAAGTATCAAACCTGTTGTTCCACTTTACACAGGAGCTGCAGAGAGGTTAGAGACCATCTTACTTAGTTAATGTAGATGTCTACAATAATTAAAAGTCAGTAATCAGCTTCAGATAATTATGTTAAAAACTGATGACAAAGCCAGAAGTCTCTGTGTACTCCTGGACTCTGACAAGAATTGTTCATGAAACATGCTGTACAAATAACCCTCCCTCGCTTTTGTGCTGTCTTCTGTTTAACTGCATTGCTGTAACAATACACCATTATGTTTGTGGCAAATGAATACTGGTATTTGTATTTACTCACTATAATTTTAGGATCTGTATTAAAATAGGAAACAAGACAAAAGTGGTTGAGTAAAAAGATTGATCTTGTTGTACTTTGACCTCCCAATTGGGGGTGGAGGGAACACACACGCACACACAAGCGGATCTATGATTAAATTAAAAAAGTGGAGTAAAAGGTTCCTTCTTACTATGTCAGGGTGAAATGAAGAAGTGTTGAATGCCTCCTTTAGGTCTCCAGGTAGGGTTGGATTCAACCTGAAAAGGAATGATATTCATTCAAGATCAATTCGACTGGGCAAAATAACCAAGCGTCTGCTTCTCACCTCTCAGACTCCAGTGACACCCAGCCATGGTTGGTGTTGTTTGCAAAGGTTTTCCTGCTGAAAGGCTGTTTCAATTCATCAGGCTGCAGAAGGAATTTAGTAGATATATCCATAACTCTTTTCACCTGTTCAAACAGACCACAGATTGAAACATTTCATTCGCCTAAGTACTTTTGGCTAACTAATGTTAGCTCCAAAATGTCCTCACCTCCTCCTGAGTGATCCCAGAGTTCTTCAGAAAAACAAAACCAACTTTCGTGAAGGCATTTTTCAGCTCTTTACTTAGATGATTTATCTGTTCGTCACTAATATTTTTCTTATTCAGGCTGTAAGCGCTGAAGTCCACCACAGGAATGCTCATCCCTCCCCCCCCTTCATAAAACAAACAGAAAATACTTGCAAAGCAGAATCAGATGTTGTGACTGCTGCAAGTTTCACTGCCTTTTAGCAGGCCTGGAAGTCAGTCACATGGTAGTTCCCAGCCAATGGGGGGAAAGTAATCACTGGGATGCAACATTATATGATCTTTTTACCTTTGGATGCTTGTGACCTTTGTTTGACCTTTGGACAGGTTTGTTTTTGAAGATAAATGTTTGGCAATAAGCATGATCTGATATTTGAGCAGGAAGAACTCCGAAGGTTTAGTAGATCTTTACAGTATATGTGACAGCATGCTTGATCTGAGGAAAGACTGGAGCATCTCTTTTGCAGGATGCGGTTTCATGGGAATTTATTATGTTGGTGTCACCAGCTGCATACTAGAACGGTACCCTCGCTTCATACAAGACGCATCTAAAATATATGGAGCTTCTGCTGGCTCTCTGGTGGCTGCTATCCTTACATTAGGAATCCCCATTGGTGAGTCTCCTCATCTTTATCACCCAACTTTAACTTCAGTATTTACTGTACCTCAGAAGTGGGACATTACAAACTTTTTGCTTTGCCACAGTCTTGTCGTTCGTAGTTACATATCAGTTCACATTAGGAATAGATTGTAAATCTTGACTGAGACTTCTGACTTTTTTATATTCTTGACTTTTAATTTACACTCTTTACAATCAAAATAATTATCTATCTATCTATCTATCTATCTATCTATCTATCTATCTATCTATCTATCTATCTATCTATCTATCTATC
>JBAMHV010000010.1:10107173-10117473 GCA_037177535.1 Pseudomugil gertrudae
GAAGTCTGGGCTTCCCTCCTTAGGCTGCTGCCCCCGCGACCCGACCTCGGATAAGCGGTGGAAAATGGATGGATGGACATTTAAGGGTTAAAATCATTCCAAAAATGAATGCAGGAGTTTTCAGAAATTAAGCTGATTAAATGATTAACTACATTCAAGCGTAAACAGTGTCTAATGTCTAATAATTTTAGCACTTTCTAGAAACTGAGATTTTATTCTATTTTGTATATCGTTATAGCTGTAAACTGAAAAAGTATAAATATTGTGTATAAAATAAAGCAAGACCATTAAAAAAGCCTCATTAGGATATTTTAATAAACAAATGTTTCATAAAATTCCATGTGAATGACAGCTTTTCTAAACATAACATACTCCTAAAACAAGAAAAAAAGGTGATAAAAAATAAGAAAACCTTTTTTGAGTTGTGTAACATGATAAAAGGCTTGTAGAAATGTCCCCCTGCGGGACATCGGACACAAGTCTGGTTTCATTGTGTGATCATTTGGATCTTAGTTCATAGCACCATGAATGTAAAACGGTAATGTTAGTTAAAACACAGCAAAAAGCATCATACACGTCGATGCTGATCAAGTTTACAGACCCAGATTCATCTACTGTATGAACAGTATATAGGAACGATAAAATGTACTGCAGTTTGAGCAGTACAGTAAAATACAAGGACAAAAACAAATGTTTAAATACACAATCTTCTCCAAACAGCAGTGTCCCTGATTTCACATATGTAAGATGACTCTCGTAAAGACAATCATACCTGTTTTCAAAAATACAAACAAAAAAAGTGCAGAAAATACTCTGCAAAATTTCTATTAAGTTCTAGATGTGGTCCGATTCTCCTCAGTCACTAGCAAAAAAAAAAAACCTGACTAAATGAGGTAAAAGACAGAACTGGCTGACATCTGTGCATGTCAAAAGAAACCATTTTTCCTCATATGCTGCCATGTTTTGGTCCACCGCTTATGTCTGGAATCTGATCTGCAAAGGACTGCATCATCCACTGTCCGTCTGGGAGCTGGCCCTCTGCCGTCTGCGACGTCGTGGCTTCCTCTGCTACCTCTGCACATGGACAACATGCAGACAGATGCATTGAACAGCTGATACTCTTGTGTAATTTAGTGATTTTTATAGAAAATCTTTTACTGATATGTGTGCCAAGTTCAAGAATAAATTAAGCTCATTTACTCTAGCAGCTGAGGTGAAATTTTTTGGAGCTTCCAAAAATCTGGACTGGACACTTGGGTGTAAGATATTAAAGATGCAGTATGTAACTTCCTGACCTTAAAATGCCACGCTTCACACTGACTTGATGGCATTGTGACATTTACTGTGTACGACCACTAATCCAATGAAGCTGGGACGTTGTGTAAGATGTAAATAAAAGCATAATGCGATGATTTGCAAATACTTTTAAAACCTATATTCAAATTAATACACTACAAAGAAAAGATATTTAATGTTTCAACTGATTAATAGTGTTTTTCTTCTTGCAAATATTCATTTTGAATTGGATGCCTGCAATGTGTTCCATAAAAGGTGGGACAGGTCAAGAGAGGCCTGTGCTACGAAGCTGGATTTTCTCCTACAGGGGTAATTACAGGGTTAACTTCCTGTTTTCTGGACTACAACGCTGGTTCACATCTTAATGGGAAAACCCTGGTTGAGTTACTGCATTGATAACCAGCTTCATAGTACATATTATCCAGTTCCTGAATGTCTGAGAAAGTCAACCCAGGTAACAGAGAGAAATCCGGGGTATGTTAATCACTCTTTGTGGTACAGGGGCTGTCATGAGTGTCATGATGGTATAAAAGGAGCATCTCCTGAAAGGCTCAGTCACTGGATTAGATGAACAACTGTGGGAGCAAATAGTCCAACAGTTTTAGGATAACGTTTCTCAACGTACAGTGAGAAGGAATTTAGGGATTTTATCATTTTCAGTCTAAAAAAATAATGTAAATATTCAGAGAATCTGGAGAAATTTCTGCTCGTAAGCAGCATGGATAAAAATCAACACTGAATGCTTTGTTTTCTGCATAAAAAACAAACATGGTTGTGTAAAGGATGTCACCAGGTAGGCTCACAAATACTTCAGAAACCATTGTGAATAAAAACAGTTTGTCACCACATCTATAAGTGCAAAATAAAACTCTACCACGCAAAGAGAAAGACATATCAACAACACCCAGAACATATGGATGTCAAAACACTGGCCATTTCAATGATCTTTCAATGGCTGGAAAGAGCTCAAAGTACAAGTAAAATGTAAGATGGATGCAGAAGCGGATGTTGATGGTGTGCAAAAGTCCTTGAGTGTGTCTATAGAGCTCAGCATGACAAATAATATAGTTGAGACATTTAGCATCACTAAATTTAGCTTCTTCTGCCCCTATAAGATAGCAGAAAGCAATAGACTATTTATTTAAGCATACCACGTGGTAATAAATGTTTTATTTCTTACATTTTGTTAAAGAGACAAATAAAAACTGGATTTTTTTATGGGTCTGATCTTAAAAAGGTTAAGATTTGCCATGTGTTTCAGAAATTTAACTATTTTTTCCCCATTAGGAGAGTAAAAACAATCATTAGCACATCACAAAATTACAGGGAATGCAACTTCTGTCCTATTAAACTAGTCAAGGGAAAATTTGAGGGATTTTACATTTGAAAACTGATTGAAACCAGAGATTTTTCTGCACTTACTAGGAAACTAATTTCTTGTCTATGATACACAAACCTTACATCTAAAATGACAAACGATAATGTGACTCAGGTTCACCATTTTATTTATGCTTACCTGTATTTTTAGCAGACGAAAATGTACAGTGGCCGTTTGTCTTGCTTTCATCTTTGCCTTCTTCCTGTCCTTTCTCCATATATGCTCCACCGAAGGCATCTTCATAACCCGGATCGTACTGCTCCTCCTTTATTGCCAGTCTCTTGGCATCCTCTGTTATTATAAGAATAAAGATGTACATGTTTAATATATTACGACCAAATCTTGGGATATCCAGACTAAGCGGTTACAAGATTTTCTAGAAACTGTGTTACTATCCCAGTAATTTTTACCTTAAAAAAAATAACCATGGTCAAGCTTACCCTTAGCCAACTGAAGGTCAAATGAGTAGTTAACTTCCTGGATCTCTGTGCTTTTTTGGACACCCTTCAGTTGATCTCTGAGCTCCCTCAGTTTGATATAAAAGTGGACTTTATCCTGAGCACGAGGAAACTGGGCACAACGTGCACTGGATGAAGGCATCAGATACAGGGCCTGTTTAGGCAAAATGACTGGTAAGTAAAACCTCTGTAACATTTCCATATAATGTCAGCATTACAATTATAAAATAATAATATATAGCACTTTTTTAATCAATGTTTCAGCTAGAAATTGAAAGCAGCTAAAATAACAATATGAGACATGATGCAATTTGAGGACAGCAAAAACGGCTCTCTGATTAAGGTAATGGTAGCAACAACTCAAACACAACAGCAATAACAATAACCAAGACTTATAATGACTTAAATCCCACATTCTCCAGAAAAATTACATACTTACAAGCTCACAGCCTGTAAATGAAGCCTGCAGATTGTTTAAATAATAGATAAAAATAATAAGTAATGTAACGGCTACTCAAAAATTTAAACTGGATAATGGTTAATTTCACCAAATAATAAATAAATACCAAATAAATTTGTAAAAAAAATATGTTGAGTAATGTTTAGACAAGTGGCAACCTCCATTGGACAAAGGGAAGCCAATGTGTAAGTGCAACATAGTGCAGTTCATGCTTCCTCCACTAGGGGCTCCAAATCAGAGCAAATAAGACTCCCATATTAACAATTCCAACTTCACAGCAGAAATGAACATGTTTCCAGCCTGGTTCAAGCTTAACCAGCCTACCTTCATTAGCCAGTTAGCTGCAGTTAGATCCGAGTTAGCTCGGTTAGCTCTTAGCTACAAGCTACAAGAGTATGATAGCCACAGGTCTGTCAATCATCCAGCCACATGCTCACAGCCTGCTGCATTGCATTTATAGTGGACAGCTGTCAGAAAATCATAACAGCTTCACAAAGGGAGCAGAAGAAGCCCAAATAATTAACTTCACAGAAACAAGCCCAAAAATCTGCGACTGATATTTTCAAGTAGCTTCATGGAAAAATAAACCCAACAAGCAGACTTTGCCAAACTCCAGGTCAGTAAGAAGCACACAGCTTCTGGCCAAAGATTATTAGTTTACCAAGTAATGGACAGATCCACCAAGGGTTTTCAGTACAACAGTTACTTTATTTAAAGATTACTGCCCTAAGGTTAAAGTTACTGATAAAAGTAACACAATCGATTATTCCCTAAACGGGGTTGAGGAGGGGCTGGAGCCAATCCCAGCTGAAGGTATAAAACCAGACACAGACACACTCACTCCTATGGGCAATTTAGAGGTTCCAATCAACCAATCCCCAGGATGCATGCCTTTGGACTGTGGGAGGACGCCAGAGTACCCAGAGAGAACCCACGCTAACACGGGGAGAACATGCAGACTCCAGACAGAAAGGTTACTGGTTGGACCTCCCCTAGCTGAGGCTCGAACTAGCAACCTTCTTGCTGTGAAGCCACAGTGCTAACCAACTGCCCCACTGAGCAAATGTAACACACGTGCAAATGCCTTGTTGCATAACACCAATTATATCTGCCAAGAGTTTATTCTCCGATGCTTTCACAAAAGCATCAAACTTTCTCTCCCCAGCTTAGTTCAGCAGTTACATTTAACTCCTGTTTGACCCAGTAAGGCTTTGTGTCATATCACACCATGCTGCATGCTGATGAGTATTTTTGTCAATTCAACTGTTTCAATTTAATCTTAAATAACACTATGATATACAATACTGTGAATCCACAATTAGGAAACATGATAATGGCTTTAAAAAGTGACAACGTTGAGCTCTCACCACATCACAGTCAGGGATCTTGTGTGGCTGCAAACCAAATTCAAGTTTTTGGGGTTTCTTGCCAAACAGCTCTCTGCAGAACATTTCATAGATACCTGAAAAAGTTAAATAAAAACAGTTTATAGTGTAAATCAAGCCTTTGCCTTGTAACTGTTGGTTTTGCAGTAAGAGGGACGCTTACATTTCCCATTGAATACAGCAATAAGTGGCTTATATTTGATCAATTTCTCCACAAGAATTTTGCCACCTTCACGCAACTCTTTACTGGTGGGATGAAAACAAAACAGCTTCATTACAACATTTGGATCTTACTGAAATAAAAAAAACTAAAAACCTTCACAATTACCCCCCGCATGTCTATTCAGCCTACCTTGAGAGGTCTTTGCTCCCAGGTGTGGCCCTGGCTACCATGTTTGTGAAGCCCATTTTATACTTGACAGGCAGAACTGTATCATGCATGTGGTTGAGCTGTTCATCAGTGAATCCGGATAGAAACAAGCACTTCCCTGTAAATCAAAAGGATTCCCGGTTATTATTTCCAAATATTTTAAGAATTTAAAACTTTACAGCAAAACACTTTGCTTAGATTGCTGTGCTTTTTGTTGCATTTTATTTATAAATGGTAAACTGTGTGAGCTGTTGCCCCATCCTCCTCTAAAGCAGGGTTTCTCAGTACGGTTTGACAAGAGCAGTAATCCAGTAAGGTTTCAATGTATTCCTGCTTCAACACACCTCAATCAAATTAAATGGATTTATCAGCATATCAAGCTCTACACAGTAGCTATGGTTACAGGATGCTTTTTAATCCCAAATTAATAATTCCTAATTAATAATCTTCAAGTTAACGTGAAAATCCTAATTCTGAATTGAGGTTTACACACGTTTATTTGCCTTCTCTTAATTGTGCTTTAGATCTGTGGGTTGGGAAGGATTCTGATTGGACAGGGGGGGACGTGATGTGTTTACGTTTACCTGAAATAAACAAACGGCACTTCCTATTTCTCGTCTATTCGGTTACATTGAGGAAAACAATATAATAAGAACCCCTTTCGTTTCATTTGGATTGTTGAAGCACCAGCTCGACATGAGCATACTACTTGACTTATTCAGCCGCTGAGAGGAGAAGGAATATATAGTGCTGGAGACGGGAGGTAGAAGACGGCGCATGTGTGTCATTGGGATGGGACAATGTAATGAACATGTGCAGAACATGTTTACATGACAGATGCATTAATTCGTCTGGTTTAAATGAGAATAAACCAGTCACTTACTTAGGAATTCTAAACTGTCATTTTTATGTGGAATTAGATGTTTACATGTTCATTTTTCATCGGCTAAAGCAGATTGAACTTTTATTTGGCGTTAAAGCAAAGTTAAAACATGGCCAATGACTCATTCATGTCAGGTGAGTTGGATCAAGGGTCCATGGAAAACCTGCTGTTGCGGCTCTCGGAGGACCAGAATGAGTAACCCTGACCTAAACCATGATTTTACTATTGTGTGATTCAATTATTCCTAAATCGTGACTTACAAAAGTGATTTCCAGGCCCTGGAAACCATCGCCCAATGAAAGCGGCCATCAACCCTGGATTTATACCAATCTGGGAAAAAAAAACATGTAGCTTGTTAAGGTGACAAAATCCACTCTTTATGTTGTTTATAAGTTTGATTAACTAGCTATAAAGCCTTTCTCACAATGACATAGTCCAGGTTGTAATCCAGGAGGTCTGGTAGAGTCTTTTTCATGACCTCCTCCTCTGACATCCCTTTAAAACGATCAATTTTCCTCTTCACTTTCTTGAAGCTCTCATCAATCTTTTCCTGTTTTCCATCAGCATGAGCCTCGCTGCTCTTTTTGGGCTTAGGACCTGGTTTGGCTTTGGGTGCATTTGGGTCCTTGGGGGGCTTTGGTGGTTTGGGGACTTTGGGTGGTTTGGGGACTTTGGGTGGTTTGGGTTCACGGGGTGTCTTGGGTTGTGCCTGTCTGCCTCTCTTTTTGGCTGCAGCTGAGAGAATAAAGGAAAAGCCATTTCATAGCAAGCAACTTTTTAACATTTACTGTAGTTAGTGTCTCCTCACATTGGCAGACTCTTTATAGATAACAATGCACTAATATTTGTTGGATTACTGTCTTTCTTAACAATCAAAACTCCATGTAAATCATACTGGTAAGACCATCATTAAATTACATAAATCTTTTCCAAATGCATGCGTACTTGAAAAGTTACACAAATGTAATAAATTCTAACGCAGTTCTACATATTCGAATGCTAAAATTATTACAGAAATGCTGTAAAATTCTTATCGCAGTACGTTTTGTCAGGTTGGCAGGTTCCAGCTGCTCCATCATGGGCTCTGCATTACCCATATGTGCCATGGCCGTCTCTCCAGCCTGATGCTCTGGGTAGTGAAACTGGTGATTAGGACTGAAGTTTGCGTACTGGGCCTGAAGAGCTTGAAACTGCTGGGCAGATCGGACCCTGAAGTGGAAAATTCATTATAATAATGATTCAAATAAATGGTTAAGTATTACTACAACAAACAAAGCAATAATGGTGTGTGTAATGGGGTTAAAGCTGAGTTAAACCCATTTGCTTCCTGTTTAAAAACTTTATTTTTTCAATTTGTCTAACAATTTGCTGCATTAAAATTAGAAGGGATAAAAAAAACTCTCATCATTGATCCATACATTTAAATAATTGAAATCACAGTTTGCCATTGGGTCTCAATATGCTGGTCTGAATCAAAACCATGTTAGAGAAGATTCGGCCATCACAATAATCAAAATCAATTATTAGAAACATGCATCATCATTTATTAAAACTCCAATGTGTGTGATAGTATTTTACAAAAAGTAAACTCAAGCAATTGCATTATACATCTACAACAAATGTACTTACTTTAAAGTATGAATAAGGATGTAACAATAAGTTCAGTAAATCCAGTAAATCTACAAAGCATGATAGCTTGCAAGAACTACTTGCAACTGTGCAAAAAAAAAAAAAAAACACTACTTTTAGTGATTAAACAATTAATGTATTATAAAGTTTAAATAAAACTGAATTTCTTTGTTATCTCTGTACTGATTCTATTTACTTCACAACAATGGGGAAAAAATAAACAAAAAAACAACATGTACAGCAGTAATAATGCTCATTCATGACTCACACAGCAGTATGTGAATGATGTGAAAGGCAAAGGGGTAAGTAGATGCACATGCTTTCATTTCATTACACCTTGCCATAAATGTAATTAGACTATTTTTAGGCCACATTGTTGTGAGGAGGAAGACTCACCACTGTTGAAGATACTCCGGGGAAACAACAGGCAGTGATCCATTCAGCTTTTCCTCCATCTTTTGGGTGGTTTCACTTTATCATATAAATCAACATGCATGTTGAAGAAACATAGCTAGGGGTTGTACATTGATGTGGTTTAGCATATGAAGTATGAAGCTGAATGCATGTGCTAAAGCTGTGTTAGCAAACATGGGAGTAAACAAAAAACATCACAACAAAGGGACATTCAAATGACAATGACACATTAATGCAATGTTAAGATATGATATTGCTGATTCAATGTAATGAAAGTATCACACGGAAAAATATTCTTAAGACCAATTTAGCAATACACCTCCTAAATTATTGTCCCATTTTCTAAAACTTTGCTAGCACCCACATAAACGGTATTTGCTAATACATTTAAACAAGTTTGAAAAACGTTATTAGTAGTTCAAGCTTTACGTTTGTGGTCCTATCAATTCATATTCAAAGTGACAGTGTGATCAACACTGTTAAAAAATACTAATAGTGCCACAAGTACAGCTAACGTTAGCCAACACCTAGCTAGCCGGCTAACTTAGCATGGATGAATGGTTTCGCTTTCCGAGCGGAACCCCCTTCTAAAAATGTACTGAGTCTGCATCTATTTTAAAACTCAAACGCACCTGTTGGAGGTTAAGTTTCATCCGGTTTCTTCTGCAAGCTTAACTTTTATTTTCCCATCTATTCCACACTTCGATTCACAAAATTTGCGATGCTAAAGGCAACAAAGACTTGACAACACTGTCAACTTTGACACGGAAAGACTCCAAGTTGAAAACGTAGGGGTGGACGGCAAGAAAATGTTACATGATTTTTAACTAAAACATTTTTGTGACAAATTTTCAACAACTGAATACTTTTACGATATTTTCAAACCTAATGTCCTCCTTAAAACGAGTGTTTGTGATTAAATATTTACAATAAAAGTTAAAAGAATGAATCAGTACACCTATTTGAGCTTTGGTATGAGCTGCCCAGGTTTAAAACACTGGGTCCGCACCATATTCCCACCGGGCGACCGAGCGGCAAGCCGGGTGGGTGGAGGTTCCTCTCCAGTTAAAATGTACAATCATCCGGAGCATCAGCAGAATGACTGAAGTTTTAATACATTTACATTTTTCCCAACTTTATGAATACCTAATATTTATATTTGAGCTTTAAATTTAGTAGATAACAGTGATGTATTATGTGCCTCTTTGAGCAGAAACAATCTGTTTTCTGTGACTGAAAGAATTTCAGTCAGGATTTAGAGCTCATAGCACCGAGGAAAGATGATCTTATTGTGGCCTCAGATAAAGAATTCATGTTGCATTTGACACCAATGATCACAACATTCTGCTACAGAGACTGGAACATGCTATTGGTATTAAAGGGACCACATTAAGCTAGTCTATCTGATTCATTTCAGTTTGTTTAGCTTACAAAGATATCTTAAAGACTTGGATGACTCTTACTTTTCTCTGTTTTAAACTCAGGCAAGACTGATGTTGTTGTCTTTGGTCCTGAAAAACTTAGCTTCCAGTACTACAGTGAGGAACCTTGGAGTTATTTTCTACCAGGATTTGTCCTCTGGCTCACATTTAAAACAAATATCTAGAACCGCTTTCTTACACCTATGTAATATTGTCAAAATTAAGGACATCCTGTCTCAGAGTGATGCAGAAAAGTTAGTCCATTCAAAATATGTCCTAAAAAGTCTCCAGCTGATCCAAAATGCTGCAGCGAGGGTTCTGATGAGAACTAGCAGCAGAGATCATATTTCTACAGTTTTAGCATCTCTTCATTGACTTCCTGTTAAATTTAGTTTAAAATTCTTCTCCTCTCATATAAAGTGCTTCATGACCAAGCTCCATTATATATGAAAGACCTCTTAGTTCCATATGTTCCACACAGAGCACTTTGCTCTCAGGCTGCAGGTCTACTTGTGGTTCCCAGAATCTCAAACAATGGGAGGGAGAGCCTTCAGCTATCAGGCTCCTCTCTTATGGAACCAGCTCCCAGTATGTGTACGGGAGGCA
>JBAMHV010000010.1:10120888-10140137 GCA_037177535.1 Pseudomugil gertrudae
GCATGTTAAGCCCCGCCCCCCTCCAGGTCACAGGAAGTTCAACTCTACCCTGTTCCACCATGTTTGTAGCTTGATAGTAGCGATACGCTAATCTCCGGGCAGAGAAACATTTTATTGGTAAGTTTACTATAAATGCCAACGTATCATCCATCCATCCATTTTCTACCGCTTTTCCCCGAACGGGGTCGCGGGGGGGCTGGAACCAATCCCAGCTCACAACGGGCGAGAGGCGGGGCACACCCCAGACAGGCCACCAGTCCATCACAGGGCCAACACACATAGACAAACAAACCATGCACACACACTCACTCCTACGGGCAATTTAGAGTGCCAACGTATCAAATTCACGAATTTGATTACCAGGAAGTCCACGACCTTATTTGGCAGACCCACAGCAAATGTCGTAATAGATAAAAATACGTAATAGAGAATAGAGCAAATAAAACTGACAAATAGATAATAAAGAATATAAAGATATATGTGCAGCATTAGGAAGGAATAAATTGATATTTTCTGCATTCCTAAACACTTAAAAGTGCACAAAAATGTGTATTAAAGGGCTAAAAAAGTGGATTTTGCATGATATGTCCACTTTAATATTGATCAATATCACAATGGTATTAATCCGTGTAAAAGTTGCTCTTTCCGAGTGGCCCCTGTTGCTTTGGTTTTCCCTCACCTGGAGAGGTCTTTACTACCAGGTGTGGTCCTTTCCACCATGTTAGTGAAGCCGATGCTGTATTTCTCTGGCAAACTCTGGTCGTGCGTGTAGTTGAGCTGCTGATCAGTCAGACCAGACAGAAACAGACATTTCCCTGCACAGAAAAAGAAACCATTATATATTTAATATCCACCATGAGGCTGTCAAGTAGATATCAGCTAGTTAGTTTACAGGGTTGTTTAACTAAAAAAGGCTGTACGACACACATACAGTTGATAAAACATTGAAGCTTTTATGATTTGTGGGTACAAATTTTCTTCCAAAAATAAAGGTTAACAACAAAGGGAACATACAGAAATGGTTTCCTGGGTTTGGGTAATGGTGTCCTTTGAAGGCTGACAATAGTCCTGGGTTGATTCCAATCTGAAAAGAAACATAAAGGTTTTATAAAGCAACAAATAAGCTTTTTTGTGTGCAACTTAAACCTAAATAACAACTTGAAACCTCACAAATCCAGTTGTTATACAGAACACAATAGACACAGAAACTCTTTGCAGATCTCATAAAGAACTTACTATTAATATGTCCAGATTGTAGGTAAGAACGTCAGGAAGGGTTTTGGCCATAACCTCTGCCACAGACAAGCCATTGAACCGGTTGAGAGCCCTCTTGGCTTTTTTTTTGGCAGTTTCGGCGTCCTCTTCAACCTCGTGTGTCTCACCATTGTCCATTTGCTGCTTGGGAGGTCGGCCTCTCTTTTTCTTTGCTGGTGGCATAACTAGGACAGAAAGCCGCAGTAGAATAAGAGATAAGAATGGGGATTTAATTGGGATTTTATGACCACAAAGAATATAAAGATATATGTGCTGCATCAGGAAGACACATTTACATTTTCTGCATTCCTAAACTCATAAAAGTGCACAAAAACCTGCATTTAAGGGCTAAAATAGTGGATTTTGCCTATGTCCCCTTTAAAGTATTCTGCTAAAGAAAACAAACAGGTGCAGATATTAAAGAGATAATGTCATAAAAAATTAATTGAATTGAATTGCAGGACTCTTCCTTTACCTTCAGGTTTTCCAGAAGATTGAGGTTGGTGCTGAACACTTGTTTCTTGCTGCTGCGTCACACGTTGAGGTTGAGGTTGGTGCAGGACCGCAGAATGCTGCTGGTGCTGATATGAAGCTGAAAGGTAGTTTTGGTAAAAAGGTTCCTGATACACCGATGGATCCTGGTGGACAGATAACTGGCCCATGACAGGCTCTTCAATGGGGCCTTCGCTATAATGGCCCATGTTATGAAAGGACATCACATGCTGTGCTTCGGGATGCTGCTGACTGGATTGGTACCTAAAATGAGGAGGAAGGAAGAAAGGGAATAACAGAGGAGGTGAGCAAAAGAGGAACATAAAGGATCTGTGGACAACAAGTGAAGCCAGTTGATGTCTAGTGCTAAATGGGAGTGTGTGAAGAAAACCATTACAAAACAGAGGACTAATAAACACACATGCACTGATGTACACCACTCTATGTTCTACTTATTCAGTTTAACATTTAATGCATAATCCCTTTGAATACCAAATCATCCCCTCTTGTTTTCAGAATATAACATCCATCACATCAGATGTTTTGTTGCTTTTAAGACATGCTGCTGTTATTACATTCAAAATGAGAAAAATGTTTTTTATTCAAGTCACTTGAACCATTTAACTAAATACATGGATTAAACTATTTACAGGTGTTTGGCTTCTATTTACTTCTCATCTGCCTCTTCTTTCAACTACAAGAGACCAATAAATTCCAGTTTTGTTGTGTGCTTAGATAAAGGGCACTGAACTTGTATGCCATGATAATACATGGGAAATTAGTGATAATTAAAAAAACTAAGTGTTTTCTCTGTAGAAACATTTGCTAAATGCAGTATGCAATGCAACAAATAAGGTTTTTTTATTGTTCTTTTATACTCTGTTTTGTGTTTGTAACAGACCAGAACAGAAAGTAAAAAAAACCTTTGAGAAGTCCTTTTAACATGTATTTCACCCATTTTAACTATATAATTAAATGTGCCTGATTATAATAATCCATAATAACAATTTTACCTTACCTGTGTTGTCTCGTTACATTTTATATTATGACTGGAAAAATAGTTAGAAATCAAGTATAAAGTCTGCCATCAAACTGAGTTTTTATGTTTGTATGATGCAACATAATAACTATATTATGACGTTTATTATCAATAATTACACTCACTACTGCGAACCAGTTTAAGAAAACAAGTATTTACTTCATAGTACTATTTCATTCCTGACCAGCTGCAAGCTTAAAAAATATATGTTTAAATAAGTATGATGCCTTTCATCTATATGAGAATTATATACTCTCCATCATGCATGAAAATGAAGACTTTAAGGACACAAGATGAGAAGTTCCACCGGCCATTCAGCTCCAACACAAACTCACCACTGCTGAAAATAATCCGACGGAGCCGTGAGAGATGTAAACTGGTTTTCCTCCATCTTATCTGTTGACTTATTTCAATACACTGAGGTTTATTCTACTCTCAGAGAAGTCATTATTACAAAGCGAAAAGCTACAATCCTCACACTTGGAGAAATACTGCATTACGGAACACAAAGACCAATGAGCGCCGCTTCGGACAGGTTTAGCTAATAGAAAGCTAACGACGCTACGGTATTCTACGGCAGTCCAGTGACTTCTACAATAACAACATAAAAGTTATGTTAATATAGTGACATACCTGTCGTACATTTTTCAAAATGTTAAAGATAAGGAAACTGGGGGATCCCAAAACAAAGACGATTTAAACGCTCAACATTTCATCTAAATCGGGTTGACTGATTACGCTCCGCCACCTCTGGGTGATAAAGAGCACTACATGGACCAAGGTTTTTGTCTAAAACTTGCCCCATCACAAAATTGTATGAAACGTGTGTCTTATAGATATTAACAAAAAATGTATATCTATAAATGCTTCAAACATAGAAACGCACACACGTAATTGCAGAACATATTATACAAGACTAAGAGATTTGCATATTATACCGCTAGATGGCGCCAGACATTGTACCGTACGATACAAATTGACGTAGAAGAAGACAGCTGCAGCCAAAGATAGAATATAAAAGTTAGATGCACACTGTGTTCCACACACCCCAATCACTTTTTGAGTGAAATTCAAGAAGATTGAGGTATATTAAGATGGATAATCATTCGAGTTTTAAATAGTCTTTTTTTAATCAAAGCTAAAAACTTGCATCATTACAAAGATAGGACACGGACTCTCTGTTTAGTTTCTGTACGGTTATTGTACAACGTACGAAGAATGTATTGTATCCGTAAAGAGATACAGAGTGGGCACTCTTACTTTTGAAAATCACTTTCATGTTAGCTAAACTGTATGACCTGCCCATGAGTCCCAATGACAGACGCTGCAGTTTCAGACGGAAAAATATAGTTATATGAAACAGTTAATAACCTCTTTTTGATGCAGTAAGCAAGGTAAGGTTTTACAAGGTTTACTAAGGGCCTAATTATGTTAGATCTGTGTAAAATCGCTTTGATCTTATGGCTTGTACAACAGGGCTTGGTACTCATCAATACACGCACAAGCGTGCTTATCTCTCCTGCCTGATATTATATTAATTTATCATAAAAATAATAATAGAAATTTGGGCACATCAGAAAATTCGGTCTAATGAAAGCGGTTATTACATTTTTGCAGTTCTGATTTGTTTATTTATTCTCCACCCAGGTTGAGTCAGATCACAGCGGTCTGTCAAGATGCCAGCTGGTGTGTCCTGGTCTCGATACCTCAGGATGGTCGGAGCCAGCATTCTGGCCATGTTTGCGGGAGCACAAGTCGTCCACCAGTATTACCTGCCTGATCTAGTGAGGAAAAAAAAAAACATTTTAGATGGTTTGATATTAATTCATATTTATGGCCTATGGATTCAACCAAAATGTCCAAATGTTTTGATATTAGAAAAGACAAACATGTGTTTATTGATCTTTTAAAGATATAGAGGGCGAGAGAGTGAAAATAGTCATTTTTTAAGCAATTATGAGCAGGAAATAAAACAATATAATGTCTAACATTGAAAATGTGAAGAAGTGTTTGCTTTTGTTTCACATTTCAGTCCATACCAGAAGTCCCACCAAAGCCTGGTGAGCTAAGAACTGAGTTGCGGGGCTACAAAGTCAGAGAAGAAGCTGCTGTCACCTTAGAAAAACTTAAAAAAGGGCAAACTGTGGACTGAAGTGGAAGTATTTTTCCTCTGCGTGGACAGTCAAAGGAGTTCTGCATCTAAATACTTTAACATACGAAAACAGTTTAATTTCTGGGACATCTGCAAATAATTGTTTTTTTATCTAATGGTATGAGCAGGAATTTGGGCCTTTGTCCATCTGGGATAACATTTTTTCAATGGAATAATCTCGTTGATCTCTCTGTCCATCTTCAATTTGAATGTAGATCTATTTATATATCTATGGATGACTGATAAAGTAGTAAAAGTAAAAACGAAATGAGAGTGTAATGAAAGCATGTACCCCTACCCTGATCATCAAGTTAGGTCTCCACAAAGAAAGTGATATGTATTTTTTAATAAATGATATATTAATTTCATATTTGGCCTTTTTTTCATTATGTGGTCACAGGCTGGAACTTTAATTTTATCATTTCAAATAAATTTGAAATAATTCTCAAATAAACAAACGCTAACTTTTAGAGTTTTCAAAATCTTTAGATTTCTCTGTTTTTTTGTCACATGCCACACTATTGTCATTGTTACTGTTGTTTTGTACTGGTGTGTTTCTTTTCATGTCATTAATGAATAATTTGCATTTATGTTGAAAGATAAAAGGTACCAGTGGTGTTGGTACAGTGGGGTTTATTAAATAATTTAAAGGGTCACGTGATAATAGACATGCTAAGAAGCGCCCTGGGAGCGCCTGACCATGGTATCATAGCAACCAGTTTAAACAGAGGTTGGGGAAAATGGCGGACCAAAGAGAGAAAGACGCAGCGGACTATCTCAAGAAGCACAAAATAATTGAACTAATGGAAAACCTGACCAGTATGCTATTCTTTTACAGACCAGGTTGGCGCTTAATTGGTCTCGAGATACAACGTGCTTTCATGTATTTGAAAAAGACTTTGCGATAGCTAGCATGCTAGCTTATAGGCTGTGTTTTCTTCTTTGGACTCGGTTTATCTCTGTATGAAACCTTTGATAATAGCTGCAGAAGATAAAACTAACGCCAGTTATTACTGTGGCTAATACTGACCCAAAATAATACTACAGATCATTTATTAGAATTGATTTAAAACTGCATTAAGAGGTCCCTTCAACTTAATTTCAGATTCGAACCTCACCACCGCTTTAGTGCTCCCTCCCCTCCCCTCTTAAAGCCAAATGTACACCTTGCACTGTTAAATAAGTAGACTTATCTGTATTTCAGTGTGGAAACTCAGTGTGATGAGCGGATTTTGTTTCTATCATCCAGAAAATCCTCGAGAGTTTCTGGTTGAGGAGTTGAAGAAGCTGAAGATTTCTCAACAAGCTGGTGAAAAATGGCCAAATCTGTTCAACGACTTTAACTTGGATGCAGTCTTTGAGATACTTGACCCTACTAAAAAAGAGCACATCAGTTATGCTCAGTACAAACGTGGTGAGTGCTTTGGTTGCCTTATATTTATTGTGAGGAAAACACAAACAAAAAAAAAAAAAAAACACCAAAGAGCTGATGCCCTAATCTGACCGGGATACATTTCCTAACTATATTTTGAACAAGTCATTTGACACAGATGCTTATAAACCATTTTGCTTCCACAGCCCTGACCATGTTAGAAATAAAAAACATAAATGAATGTCCTGACGGTGTAAGCGAAGACAGGATTTCCCGCGAGACCTTCAAAACTGAAGCGTAAAAGCAATTTTTACAACGTAATTAGCATGCTATAACATTTGAAGCATGTCGTGAATGTAATGTCGCTTTCTTATTGCTGTTGCAGGTTCCAAGGTTTGCAAAGATACTCGGAAACCTATGCATAACTCAACTCTGAGCCTTGAAGCTCTAAAGCTCTCTTCCTTTTCTGTCGCGTTTAGTTACGTGTTTTGCAAAGCTGTAGTCATTAAACTACTACATAAGTGACCTTTTATGGAGTCAAAACAAAAGTCTACTCTGTATCCTTGTACCTTGTTCTGATGGAATAGTTACCATTAGCTATTGTAATGTTTTAATAAATGTTTTAATAAAGCAAAGTTTGTGATTACGTTATTCGTCTCTTTTTTAATAGAAAAAAAACTTTTTAATCTTTGGTCTTGTTTTGCTAACTATCAGTATTAATTCTGAGGGAAGGGAAGCCAGAGATAAAATACAATTATAGAGGTTGTTAAACGCGTAATTTTAGGTTTAGAAATTGCATCATTGTGTAGGGAAAATGACATTAAAACGTTCTATTATAAAATAACATAACTCTGTTGTATATAAATGTCACCCTTTGCGCAGTTGGTGCGTTGCACGCGCCCCACAGGGGGCGTGGTCAGGAAGTGACATGGCCGCCTCCTTATACGGAGGTTCCTCGCCACTCTCCGGTTACTTGTAGGTTAAATTAGTTTGCCGTTTTTTCTTGCAAAGTTTCGCCAGTGCTTTCCGGGACAGCAAGCCGCGAAGCTCAGCATGGGCACCGTCCACGCCAGGGTAAGGAAAAGTCCAGTAAACGTGTTAAGTATGACTTTGACCTCTCTGAAGGCTCACTGTGGAGTTATCTGACAGGGCGGCTACTCCACTGAAGGAAAAGGCCATGCACTGTAAACACAATGGAAGATAACTGGGTTCAGGCATTCAGCTCTACAACAAATGGGGTCTTTATTTAGCCGATAGCGCAGTGTCTTGTAGTTTACAGATTTAACATAAAAACACAAAGCCAGCAGTTTATGTTTATAGTGAAAGCAGGGATGGTTGTTGCAGAAGCCACAATACTAGTTTTGTGCTACAATACACTGCATGGTTTAGCTTGTGTAGTCAATATATTATGCACAGTTCTTTCATGATTATATCCATGTTAAATGTCTTGTCCACAAACACTGAAGATTATATAGCTAATGTTAGGAGGTATAGAAATATTGTTTGGATAAAAATAAAGTATCAAAGGTCCTATAAAGTTTTAAACCTAGGCTTTAATCTTTTAAACATGTTTTGCAGAAGCACATTTCATGTTTGTATGTACATAAACTTCAAATATGTTTAATTTAATTAAGACTTTTTTTTTTTACTTGTTTGGTAATATACTGTGTGTTGCTGTGGTCATACCGTAATTACGTCTCCTGCTTTTTGTGTTGCAGAGCCTGGACCCTCTGCCCATGCAGGGGCCAGAATTAGGAGTTCAAGCAGATGACATTGAGGCTCCAGGGGTTGAACAGGACCCAAAGCAAGAAATTCTTGAAAACAAAGATGTAATATTTATTTATTTACAGACTATATTTTCTATGTGATGTTGTGGACTTTGGTAAACTTATATACAACTTTTAAACAAGTAAAATATTTGGATACATTCACAGCATCCTTATGTTTATTATTAGTAGTATAGCAATATCAATAATAATCTAAACTATTATATGAACATGAAATTGTGTGATCAAAGACAATTGTAAATGAAGAATTTGAAATATATATGGCATATGTTATGCTACATATTTACAATGTTTAATTATTCAGAGCCACCTTGAGCTTTGATGACAGCTGTATCCACTCAGCATTTCCTCATTGACGTGTTACTGTAAAAAACCATAGTTGTGATTTTGGATAAGTGTGACTTGTAATGTAACCATTAGGACCTGATTGGCACAGCCTCCAAATTGCATGTTTTAGATTTGTGAGGCTGGTAACTAGTAAGTAAAAAAAAAACTTTAGGTAGCAGATATGAGTCTTTTCATCCGATAACCGTCCTTATTCGTGTCAACTGCTTTGTAGCATTGTTTTTTTTTTCAACTCTAATTGAAGACTGTAGGACTGACTGACCTTTGTCTAAAAGCACTAATTGACCCTTCGTTCTGTTCATTTACCTAAACTTTTATAAACATTATATAGACTGCTGTCTTTATAATTGTATACAACAGTAAAACTTTCTGGTGGATACAAATATTACCCTTGACACACCCACAAGTTGTGACCTATGTGAACTATTGTCACAATTTATGATGATAAGGTGAAGTTTTCCTGTCTTCGACACAGTCTTGGTGAACATCACATTTCTGCTGGGAGGTATTTCGGCCTTCATTATGACAATTTAATGGGATGTGTATCCAGTGTACCTGACAATACCTCCTATAATGAAGGATCTAGGATGGGCCATAAATTAGTTGCACTAATTAGATGGCGTTTCTCTTCAAACTGATTTTTTTAGGTGCATAACTTCCCCTTTCCATCAGAGGGGATTGTTAAAAAGCTCATTGTTAGTCACATGATTGTCTCAATCTTATAGCTGTGTCACTTTGTAACAGCTGTAAGATAAATTCTCATGCTCAAAGATCTCTCCATTATGCCCTCCAACTACAATACTGCTTTGTGGTGCTTTTCTTTCTCTCCTGTTTTCCAGGTTATAGTTCAGCGAGTGCACATAGATGGACTTGGAAGAACCAAGGAGGACCTGCTGACCTATGAAATTGCAGAAGTGTTTCGTGCAAAGAACTTGATTGATGTAAGCTACACGTCGATTTGATTGTATCAATTTATGACCGTTCAGTTTGTGCTTGTGAGTTGTCCTGACTTGAACACAAACAGGTGAATTTATTGTTCAGGTGATGCGAAAGTCGCACGAAGCCAGACAGAGGCTACTGCGCCTCGGTATTTTCAGAAAAGTTGAGGTGGTTATTGACACATCTCGAGGTACAGCCAGTCTCTAAGAAGGTTCATTCCAAACTATCTGCATGTTGTGCAGTCGCTCTGTTGACCTCTTAATTGATCGATTTCTGCATTTTTGGTCTTTAGGTGAAGATGCTCTTCCTAATGGCCTCGATGTGACTTTTGAGGTCACTGAACTGAGACGTATGACAGGCAGCTACAACACCATGGTTGGAAACAATGAAGGAAGCATGGTGAATGCGCACATTGCTTTGACATTTATAAAATTCTTCTATTAAGATAACTTCTTATGTTACAGACATACATTTGCAAACCTTTTATCAGGATAATGTTTACAGTGATTGGAATAATATCTGTGAGACTCTTTAATTTTTTTCTAGTACTCTTTCTGTTATCTAATTTAGTCACTTCTAAATGCAAATGGTTTATTTAGGATCCCTGAACACTATAAATTCTTTATCATTTCAGGTTCTAGGCCTGAAGTTACCTAATGTTTTTGGCCGAGCAGAAAAACTGACATTCCAGTTTTCCTATGGTACCAAAGAGACATCCTATGGCTTGTCCCTCTTTAAACCCCAACCAGGAAACTTTGAACGAAAGTAAGCTTCATGTTACTTTTTTTTTTTTTTTAACTTGTGTGATAAATATTTAGTATTCAAATGCATAGTACCAGTGAAAGCTTACCACAGATATCTGCCACAGTTGGGACCATAAATGTTAATGTAGGAAAACAGTCTATGATCCAACAATGTGCTGCTTTTCTTAGCCCAGTAATGGAGGTTGTAAATGAGTGTGATTCCTGGTGGTTAGGGGTATTTTAGGTTCCATTCATAAGTGTATTTTAAATAGTAAAAGGAGTCCTAACTGCAAGTTTATTTATCCTCTTTCACTTTCAGCGTCTCTGTCAACGTGTACAAAGTGACTGGTCAGTTTCCATGGAGCTCTCTTAGAGAGACAGACCGAGGCATCTCTGCAGAACTGAGTGTAAACATTTTTTTCAGTGCCCTTTCCCCTCTGAGTTATGTGAATTTAAACAGTTTTGTACAGAATGTACTTGTCCTCCCTAAGTTTGATTGAAGGTTATGAACTTTGTTTTCTGGATTTTAACATGAGTGTGGAAGCAAATTATCTGAGAAAACTCGTAACATGAGGCATCAAAAGTTTTTGTTATGTAACTCAAAGTCCAGTTCTGACCTGGAGTACCCAAGGGACTGATAGATTACACTCATCTGCCAATATTTACTAATCTGGAATGGTTGAAAACTGCCTTACTCATGAAGACTTTTCACAAATGTTGCACAGCACTATTATTCCCCCTCTGTTGGAAGGAGACAATTATTTTCTCATTGTGCATGTTTACTCAGTTACTGCATATGCTACTAAAAAAAATGATGATCTTTACAAATTCACCTCCTACAGTTCCCTTTGTGGAAGACAACCCAAACCCTGAAGTGGGAAGGAGTATGGAGAGAATTGGGCTGTCTGGCTAATACTGCATCATTTGCTGTCCGTGAAGAGAGCGGCCATTCGATCAAGTCCTCCCTTTCCGTATTTGTCTTCTATATTTCACTAAATGTTTTTCAGTCAAAAAATTCTCATTACTTTCATGATGTGATGTAGATTTTACTGTCAGGTTTTCAGACTTTGTACAGCGCAAAGTCCATTATTATTTACTAATGATTTCTTTAGATTGAGTTATCAAAGAGATATTTAAAAGAATAAATCCGTATTTAGGGCTACCCTCCTTTATGGTGCTTTCTTTTTCTTCCAGCATGCTATGGTCATTGACACCAGAAATTCCTCCATTCTTCCCAGGAAAGGTGGCTTATTGAAGATTCATCAGGTTTGTTGATATTAAATGCAGAAACATAATCTGAGATAAAAAAAAAACAGCATGTCTAATGTTGAACTCATGGTTGTTTCATGTTTGTGTAGGAACTTGCTGGTTACACTGGGGGTGATTCCAGTTTTCTGAAGGAAGACTTTGAGATTCAGCTCAACAAAACACTCTTCTGGGACTCTGTGAGATTTTTTCTTTTTTGTTTTGTTTTTTAACAAATTGCACGAATGCTGTTCAAGTCAGCTTTACTGACCTTTTACCATTTTTGTAAAGGTCCTTTCTGCATCGTTGTGGGGTGGCTTGCTTCTTCCCATTGGTGAAAAGCAAACATGCATAGCAGACAGGTAAAAAGTTGCTTTGCACCAGGCTTTCACTTCTCTTTTATGGCTAAGTTATCTAAACTACTATTTATGTAATCATAGGTTTGCAAGAAATTTTAAAGTAAAGAATAAGATTTTTCCTCCTGCATTTATTTTTCAAACTTGATCATCATAAATGATGTAGAAAATACTTTCTAAACACTTCACTTGGTTAATTATTAGACAATAACAGTCAATTTAATACTGAAGAAAACTATCATATGAGGTTTTTTACTGTTGCTTGATTGAATAGTTTCAACTTTATGTTGGACACGGACAATGATTTCATTAGACTACTCTCTACACTAGATGTAAAATGTCATTGACTTCATGTCATTAGTCACACTGTTATAAGGCTTAACTAATATGCTGTGCTATCTGAAAACACCTTCTGGTGTATAACCTGTTTGAAATGTAACAAACTGGGCTTAATGATAAGGTGGTTATAAAGGTTATAACTTTTGTGTTTTTATTTATGTCCTAGGTTTTACCTTGGTGGCCCCACTAGTATCAGGGGATTCAGTATGTACAGTATGGGCCCACAGAGTGATGGTGAGACATGGATGGTAACTATGGATAAATTGTTTTATTGAAGGCTGTGATATGGATGCGACTTGCATGGCAGGTGACTATCTGGGAGGAGAGGCCTACTGGGCTGGAGGGCTCCACCTCTACACACCGTTACCCTTCAGACCAGGCAGAGGAAGCTTTGGTGACCTCTTCAGAACCCACTTCTTCCTCAATGCTGGAAACCTTTGTAATCTCAACTATGGTGAGTAGTCTAATCACAGATTACACATATATGTCAACATTTTTAATCTAATGTGAATATTTTTTCTCCTTAATATGACCTTCTTTAAGTTCAGGTTTTGGGAGCTTTATGTTCTTTGAACAAAGCAGGATTTGAGTTATGAGTACAGACATCTGACCTGGCTTCTTATTTGGCTCATATGTATGTTTTTATTTCCTCAGGAGAGGGGCCTCAAGCTCATTTGAAGAAACTGGCAGAATGTATCCGTTGGTCATATGGACTAGGCATTGTGCTGCGGTTGGGGAACATTGCCAGACTGGAGCTGAATTACTGCATTCCCATGGGAGTTCAAAGTGGAGACAGGTAATGGTGGCTGTGTGTTTGTGGGTGTGGTCAGGTGTTGGTATGTGTGCATGTGGGCGCGGTTAGGTGTGTGCGTGGGTGGCGTAAAGTTTTAAAGCTACACCTTCACTTGGGGAAAGGTTTTTGGAGAGGCAGTTTGGGTAGCCATAATTTTTGTTGACCACTTTACGCTTTAGACCTTTTTGTTGCTTTTGTTTTCCCTTTCTTTTCCAATAAGTCCGGTTTAATTTTAGTCTATCCATCATCCGTATGTACAATAGTTAGACGTTATGCCAAACGCTGATAGCTGGTGTTAAGAAGCAAAACGTATCTTGGATCCAGTGTCTCTGTGGGATTAGAGGACGAAGCGCGTCACGAATTTTAAAGAACCAAATACCTCTCAGTGGCTTTAAGAAAGGAAGCCGCAACATAACCTATAACATCAATTTGCAGTACTGTATATGTTTGAGGTTACATATTTATAGAAAATAATTTAACTGTTTTCAGTATGTTGACTGGTAATTTTTTTTTTTTTTAGATGGATGCTTTAAATTTGTTTTAGAAAACATTATCTGCTTTCCTTTCAGGATATGTGATGGGGTCCAGTTTGGAGCAGGAATCAGATTCTTGTGATGCCACATTTCTTTTATCCATTTTACTGGAAGGGGACATTGCTTGTACATAATTATTATACATTAGTTCAATAAAATTGTTTTACCTCACATTGTAATGTATTTTTCTTTGTCATTTGCTGTGAAGGAACTGCTACACGGGGTGCAGCTAGTTAGCACTGTGGTCTCGCAGTAAGAAGGTTGCTGGTTCAAGTCTTGGGAGGTCCAACCAGTAATCTTTCTGTGTGGAGTTTGCATGTTCTCCCCGTGTTAGCGTGGGATTCCTCCCATAATCCAAAGACATGCACCTTGGGGATAGGATGATTGGAAACTCTAAATTGCCCATAGGATTGAGTGTGTTCATGGTTGTCTATGTGTGATGGACTGGTGACCTGTCCAGGGTGTACCCCACCTCTCACCCGATGTCAGCTGGTATTTGTTTCAACGAGCCTGTTCAGGGAATAAGCAGTAAATAATAGGTGGATAGATGTGACACGCTCAGAATTTGGTTCAGGACATTATATAGAATATTTACATCTTATAATAGTTTAAATATTTATAGAATACATTAAATAAATAAAAGTATTAACAAAAATACCACTATGAATGTGTAGAAGTTAAAATACTGCAAACATGAAAGTGTTAAATGATGAAATGGCCACTTTGTTTGCAAATGTTATTAAAAATGTAATTAGCTGCCCAGGTCCATTCTGTTTTAAGGTAGCAAATTCCAGCTAGATTGAGCTCATCATGCTGCTGACTGGTTGCATGTTAATTAGTTGTGAGAAATGTACTGGTAATTTGTTGTCTGTCTCCTTTTACGGTTTCCACAGAATTTATGAAGGGTATTTGGGGTCCAAATGATGGACTCTAGGTATGAATAGTTTTTAAACTGCTTGGGAATGAGAATCAAGTCTGTACTGCAGATGTTGTATGAATGAAATGAAACCTGAGACCACCCTCTGTGTCTAGTGAAGGTTTTTCCCATTAATATAAATTACTTTTACTCAAACCATCTGTTGTCCTTGTCCAAAATGTTATACTTCCTGTCATTAAAAAGTATCCCTCATCCTTAAGATGCAAGTGGACCTCTGAATACCTTTTCAGAAGAGCTAGCTCTTCTTTGTTGCCCCATAAACTTATCAAGTGGTTGGTTGGTTTATCCTATGTGGCTCTAAACAGACTCCTCCCCAGTGAGTTTAGAACTGAAGAAGTCTTTTGGACAACAGGAGACCTATTTTTAAGAGAAAAATAAGTCCTCCTTTTGTAATAAAACTCCTCTGATAGGAATTTAAAAGAGATGGCATTCACAAGAACAGACTCCACTTCTTAAGGTAGATAAGATCCTTCAGTCTCTGCACCAAGTTGTTGCTCTTTCACAGGTCGGTTGTGGAAAGCGCAGTCAACTTTAAAACCATCTGGCAGCACAACCAGAGCCAACCAAGTAGGTAGTTTTGTGCTAAAGACAACTCTGGAGCTGACTGTACAAAGAAGAATAATCCTGAACATAACAGACCATTTTTCACCATTTTCTACACAACACAGTGATGGAGACAATAGATTGTATTCAGCCAGAGACTTCTTCAAGTTCACTTTAAGACAAAAAGATACAAGAGAAAATTTCTACCAGTAACCACTTGAACAAGATGTTATAACTGTTAATTATTAATTGTGATTTCTTTAAAAAACAACTCAAAACTTCTTGTATGTTTTTTAAAAATTTCTCCCAAGAGAAATGAACATTTCCAGCAACTTGACAAGAATTATTGAATTTAAATAAATTAGAAATATATACATAAAATCACAAAAAATTAAGTATACACAAGATTGAAGGGAAAAAAAAGCAAGAGCACCAATCAATATGTCAGTACTGAAGTTCCTTATAGTTGTGTGTTTATGTGATGGAGTGCATGAGTAAATGAATTGTGTGTGCAAGTAGAAAGTCTGTGGCACTTTTTAATCATTTTAATCGTGTGGTTTGGAAGCTGCATGGCATGGGGATTAATGATTTTCTGAGCCTATCACTGGAGCATGTCAGTGGTACCCAATGAAAGACCCCACTTTCTTTAGTAGTTTGTCAAGCTGTACAAAGTTCTTAATTTAATTTAATAAGTTGTATGAACATATTTAAGAGCTGGAAAAATTCAAACAAATAAAAATAGTGGACAATAGAAATTGGTAAACAATATTGCAAATCCATAGAGCACGGATGGAGAACCCTGGTTCTCAAGGGCCAGACTCCTGCAGGTTTCTATCCCTGGTCCAGCACACCTGATTCAAATCAAGTTGAAACATTTTCTAAATTCATCTGCAACCTGACAGTATTTTTCTACACCCATGTGGTGAAAACTGAAGTTCTCGCTAAACAAATCGTCGGATCTGAAGGGAGTCATCCGGCTAATTGCTTGTTTTAACATAGACACAATTTACCGTTTGTAATGGAGAAAATCATCGGCGGCTCACCCAGCCGAAACGTAAATGGTGTAACTGCGCATCAATCCAGCGCACATCGTCGTCATGTGAGCTGTGATTGTCCAATAGATTCCTTCACCTAGCGCATGCTCTGTGCAGTGTTCCGTAGCGCCGTAGTAGCACGCCAGGGAACATTGCGGGAAAACAGAACAGACTAGGGGGGTGCGTTCATTCACTGGTTTAGGACATTTCATTTCCACGTTCCGTTTGCATTGAACATAGTACTTGAGGATAACTTCGACCAGACAATTTTTAGGTTAAAGTGAACACAACAGCGGCCCTTTCTGTGATTGTAGTTGCGGTCTTTTCTGAGAGCGGTAGGCGCTTGGACACGCTGATGGCGGTCACCATCGAGGATCTGTATCGTAACTACGGGGTCCTTGCTGATGCCAAGGACAACCTCAGCCAGGTATGGAAAGACAAATTTGTTCCCTTGTAAGCACTGCTGAAGTTTAAGTTGTGTCTTTTTGGCCACAATACCATACTTTACGGTTAACTTGGCTGGTTCCATAGCATTGTTTATGTATGCTAGGCTAGCTTCAGCTAGCTTAAATAGTGCCCAATGGCTTGATAGCTTCGGTATGGCGACCCTAAGCACAGATGGTACAGGGTGAACCAGCTTTCATTGATTGTTTTTTAAAGAGTTAACCCAAATAAACAGGAATATCAAATAAGATTTGTAGTTTTTTTCTTATAAATTCACTGCGACGCTGATCGTAGATATGCTATCTGAACACCCTAGCCTTATTTAGAGTTTTGACATGTTAACACCCCCCCCACCCCCCCAACCACACATACACACACAGAGAGAGAGAGAGACACCGACAACCCTGTTTATAGGATGTTTGTCGGTCATATTTCTGCTTTCTTACATATTTAATAGCTTATTCTGTTATTTTGCAGCACAAAGATGCGTACCAGGTTATTCTCAATGGAGTAAAGGGTGGACCTAAGGAGAAGCGACTGGCTGCACAGTTTATTCCCAAGTTCTTCAGCAGCTTCCCAGAACTGGCTGATGCAGCTATTAATGCCCAACTTGATCTCTGTGAGGATGAAGATGTGTCGGTAAGTAACAAAACCAGCGTAACCAGCATTCACAGGTGCTTAATCATCATTAGCGGCAATTGCAATCTAGTACTTCATAGGTTTGTTAAAATTAGATTACAGGTTTTGAGTTAAAGATGCTGAAGTCAAGAATTTAGTAGCTGGTAATCATTTGTTGTTAGCAGTATGAGCCAATACTAATCTTGAAATATATTTAATATTTTCAATAATCTTTTTGACCCTTGTAGAGTGATGGGTAGGTGAATGAACACTTACTGAGTAATTGTTAGACAAATTGTGTATGACACGCCTCTTAAAACCTAGCAGCAAGTGCATATTATTTATTTATTTTGGAGACAGTCAAAAGCTTAATAGTTTCCTGTGGTGTAAAATGAGCCACTATTGAATATTAAAACAAAACCAAATATGCACTATACAGCAACTTAACAAATGATTGTAAGACAGTAACATAGCTTTAAACATAAACTCTCACATAAGGTGTGTGTATATGAAAAAAATTAAAGGGCCCTCAGTTTTAGATGCAACACACTCATTTTTAGATGACTTTACACTTGCATATTAGCCCTGTGGCAGCACTTTTTCCCCATAAACTACAGTGAAACTATGATCAATGTCACTTTGATGTATTTGGTCTTGTTATGCTCACAGTGACTGTTGGAAATTGATAATACTTACTGGATTTAGGTTCAGTTCTGAGTATGTGGGGTGCCTTCTAACTTCTTCCTCCTGATGAGTTGGTGCAGCTCTCTTTTTAAACTCGAAAGGCTCACTTATGCTTGACTCAGAAAGGACAGATTGACAGAGATTTTTATTGATCTCCTGCGTTGTCCCTAAACTTATTGTTGTCACAGGTGTCCCTTTTTATTGCCTCATGACAGCACCCTGTCTATTTCTTTGTTCAGATTAGACGACAAGCCATTAAGGAGCTGCCGCGGTTTGCTACCGGTGAAAACATTTTCAGGGTTTCAGATATTCTCACTCAACTTCTTCAGACAGGTAATCAACCTTTTTATGCTCCCACATATCCTTCAGTGGGTTTCAGACCATCAAATGGCTTAGCAGCGTTGCCTATTAATGTGTACAATTTTATTTCTAGATGATACAGCAGAGTTCAATCAAGTGAATGTATCACTGATTTCTATCTTCAAGATGGATGCTAAGGGTAAGTGGTCCTTCTCTCCACTGCTGAGTTCTGTTTTTAATTTTTTCATCATTTTATTAATCAGTGAACCAAGCGCAAAGGCATTGATTTGATTTCAGAAACAATCTCTTTACACACCGTTCCTTCTGTATTTTTCCATCTAGGTACCCTTGCAGGCCTCTTCTCTCAGATCCTGCAAGGAGAAGACATAGTGCGAGAAAGGGCCATCAAGTTTCTATCCTCCAAACTGAAAACCCTGCCGGAGGACATCATGACGAAGGAGGTGGAGGAGTACGTCTTTGCAGAAACAAAAAAGGTTTGGAAATGCTGTTGATTTGAGTAGTGATGTTTAATTACTAATAAGTGACATTTTTCTTTTACGTTGAAGTTTATTATTCTCCTTCGGTACCTTTTAAAATATCAGGAGTCATGTTGGTTTAATTCAGCATTATAAGAAAAGAGATAAATACCAGATTTTACTATTTCAATTGTCAATTATTTATTTGAGGAAAAGCAGAACAATAATACATATTTTTCTCTGAGGAGGTCTCATCAATTAGCCTTAGCTGCTGAGTTCTGAAACAACAAAATGAGTGCAGAATCCCCAGCTCAACCTGTCAAGACCCACCTATCCTAAAAAACCCTCCTCTTTTATATTTGACACAATTGTGTGTCTATGTGTGTGCATGTCAGGTGCATTATTCATGTAATTTAGATTTGGCAAGGGCGTGGGATTCTTCGTGGGATCTCCGCTCGCCTCCTGGGAACTTCACTTCGACCGGTATCTGAAACAGAAAGTTATCCTCCCTACACAATTCTTAACAATTGTTGTCTTTTTAGCAAGACTAAAATGTTAAAGTGTTATCTTCTGAGTTCCTTCAGGGCCTGAGAATTTTTCCATCTGTGTCTCAGCTTCAGATTTAGCATCAGAGTATAAAATTGAATCACACATTATTAAGAGTTTATTAAACACACATTAAATCACTCATTAATAAAAGTTTATAAAACACACATTAGATCACACATTAATAAAAGTTTATTAATTATGCATTAAGCCTATAAACTAATGAGTATGTTGATCAGTCATATCAAAAAGTTAAACATCATAAGCTTCATACTAAG
>JBAMHV010000010.1:10170916-10190296 GCA_037177535.1 Pseudomugil gertrudae
TATATATATCCATTATCTACCGCTTGTCCCTGAACGGGGGTCGCAGGGTTACATAAATCATATATATAAGTGACGTAAAGGACGAAAAAAAGGTCCCAGCTGGGGTATTGGGGCGTTACATTAATAATCGATCCGACGCCAGAGCAATCCCTGACCTCGTGCCTCGTGAGTCCCGTGTGGTCAGCAACATGTTGCGGAGATTGCGTCTTTGCGCTTATTGCGCAACGGTTTCCTTCATTTCAATCAAAACTGACCTGAAACAAGGATCGTGCATGAAAACTTTCAAAGTACGATGCAAAAGCATTGAGGGAGTAAAACAGATAGATGGCGTTTTCCTGTTTAAAAGAAACAACGTGACCTCTGACCCATAGTTTCCAGTTGCGTTTTTATACGCGTTTTGATTAGAAAAACCCCAACTGTGCTGGAGATGCATGCTGGCTCCTTCTGACCAGAAGATGTTGATATACCTGAAAGTAAACACGCACGAAGCTTATCTCTTAGTAATTGTGTAATTTTTACACTGCAATGTGTGCGTTTATATCCTTTTTTTTGCGCATGAAAACGGATTTCAGACATACTTTGTGCTTCTGTCCAAACCACAGCCCAAAGGTCATTAAGTTGTCGCCCTCACCAAACCTCTGTGAGCTTCTCTGTGTGGGCCTGCACGCGCAAATCCGCGGACTATAACTGAATCAGCAGTAATTATGTTTGTCTCTCTCTTGCAGGGAAAAGTATGATCAACAAGGCACACGGGTTGAGATGGAGACCAGGGGGCTTGTGTGGACTCCGCTCCTCCTGCTGCTGCGCGTGCGGTGCTCGTCCTGGTCAGGAGAGAAAAGTTGAGTCTTCTGTTTTTGGACATTTGCATCGGTAAAAGACTGAGATGTGAAACTACCACGCCTCATCCCCCTTCATCTTCTGTCTTATTCTTATCACAAGAAAGGTAATTGCACGAGTTGAGATGTGTTTGAGAATGACGTCAAACAAAAAAGGTTTAAAGGGTTATAATTAGCCACTCCTCTGTGAAGTGAGTTGTGGCTGGAAAAGGTCTCGTTCTGTTGGATTTCATTTTCTTCTTGTTCTCGTGCATTGAGCTTAAACTGATATAAATCACCTGCACATTTAATACATTCAACGGACTCTGTGGTTTTCTTACACAAAAGCCTGATACAACGTGTGTTTATTGTAAAATTCATGTTTGGTCATGTACTCTTATTATAGTTCTAATTCTACCAGTCGTGTTGTAATTTTGTGTGCAGCTTTATGACTCAGTCCTGGCTTCGTGCCTCTCTGTTGTCTTGTTTTTATGTACTTTCATTAATGTTATTGCAGTCTCCAGCGCTTAGCATGTTTACGCATTCAGTCTGATATTATAACTGTTGCAGATATACTGATAGGTCACACGTTAATCCGCGTGAATTTTCCGTAGAAACGTTGCAGGTGAATTTATATGACGCACAGTAATTACTGGCATTTGAACAGCTTGGAGCGTGCAGGTGTTTTCCGCATGACCAGTTTATTTGGTTTTGTTTTGGGTTTGTAAAGTCATCTTCCATAACCACCACAGTTTTGGGTAATTCAGATAAACTGCGGTGTCATGTTAGATTAACTTGGTTTGGCTCATTAAATTCAGACATAAGTCTAATTGTTGAATGTTAATCAGTTTCCGGACAGCTGGATAAACTTTAGATAGCAGGTGGAATTATTGGTCATGGCTTAATGTGGACCAGTTGTGTCGGTGAACTCACCTGTATAGCTGGTATAAACTTACAAGCTGTTTGATAAAAAAAAGAGCCTTATGGTAATTTAGGTGCTTTATTTGGATGCTTCTATGACAAAAAGTGGTGCAGGTCCCCAATTACCAGAAAAGAAGAAACTAAATGGAAATAAATATTTAAGCATGTCTACAAGTATTTATGTGTAAATTATAATTTTACGTTTGTGTCTTGTAAAGAATTATTCTAGCAAGTCTTTTTACTTGCACACTGAAAATGGGAAATATTCACCTCCGTGTGTGTGTATCTATGGAACTGCATGAAAGTCAGTCTGTTATGTTTTTTTTTGTGGCAACAAAATCATAATGGCCAAAGTTGGATTGATTTCATTTGGTGATTGTTGACTTGTTATGTCATCCAAAGTCATTTCAAAGAGTCAGTTCACCCAAATGACCCAAGAAATATTTCTCCATAACTATTTACACATTTGGGTGATTTTGAAATTCCTAATACTTATATTCTTATCCCTATTGCATTACAGGGACATTTAATGAAATAATTCAAGATTAGGCTCCACAAAACACACATTTTAAACACCTGTCAGTACACAAATATGTCCTCCACAACTTCATTCACCTATAGTTAGTATTTAGATGCATGAAATTCTAATCTAATAAATTTAACATATAAGGCTTTATTTTTTCATAAAATATTAGTGAGATTTTTAATTGACTATTTGTTGTTTTGTTAGTACTATTTTTAAAAAATCAGGTCATTGTCATATAGTTGCTGGTGGGGTGCTGTAGCTGTTACCTACATTGATGTATGGTATCACTGCAGTTACCCACATTGTTATATAACTTCACTGTAACTGTGTACACACAGTTTCTGCTTTGTCTGAGTAATCAATCATCCATTCATCAATTCATTCATTTTTCATAATTTTACTCAGCTCAGTGGGAGGAGCTGGGGGAAGCCTGTCCCAACTTATCTAAACTTAAAGGCTAAATACTGAAATACATAAATGTTCCTGTGACATTGTTTTGTGGTCTACATGCTCTCACCTGTAAAGAAAATAAAGCACTTTTCATGCAGACATACACCCTTTTGAGTACAATAAATCAGAGCATGTGCCTAAATATCTAGTGATGATTGTTTGTCTTGATTGATACAAACTAATAGTACAAAGCTAGTTTTTCGGGAGATGACGCCATGTTAAAACTGAGGCTGAGGGGTTTTAAGATATGGGCAACAAAAAGAAGGAAGTATGATCAAATTACATGGATATGATTTAGTCATGTCAGGATATATCCATATAGATACATTCACTTATTCATTTTCTACATTGCTTTGGCCAATTTAGGGTTCGCAGGATGTATATCCATTCAGATTCAGGTGAGAAATTATCTTTTCTTTGATATTTAGATCTGCACGCTATGAAAATGACTTGTGGGTAGAGCCGAAAAGTATCTTTGTGGGATATACAGTATTATAGAGATGACCATGATCAAAAGTACTTATACCACAGTTATCACAAGAAATGTAACATCTAAAACTAAATAATAAATGTTGTCAATGCTAGTTGGTGTTTAGAGTAAAATTTTTATAGTCTTTATTTGTTGTTTTTATGACACTTATGTTTGTTTTACTCTTCACTTTGTGCTTATCATATCTATTTTATTTGCAAGTAAATATCCCATACAGACGCGCTGTTTATCACAAGCTTATGTGTTTTGTCTAATTTGCAACAACATCCACCGGTAGTGTGTGCTTACAGTTTGACATAAAAACATATTATCTTCAAGGAATCACTTGCTGGATTTTACATTGAAAATATTAAAAATCCAGCAAGTGAATTTAAAAAGTTTATGTAAAAAAAAAACAACCCAGGACTGAAAATAGTCTGAAAATCCAAAATGGACTTTTCTCTGCTTTGCAGTTTCCTGAAACAAGTTCACTTTGTTTTCCCTTTTACTCAGAAAGATTATTGTTTGGTTTTAACCTTTGTTGAGGAAGTTTAGTGGTTCAAGTTAAAGTATTGAATCATTTATTTGAAGTACTGGTTGTTTTGATCTCCTAATTGGCTTGTACTGTAATGATTACATCTGTAAGGGTCTTCTTTCACGGATATTTATATTTGACACGAGAAAGCCAGAAGCATCATGTCTGGGTGAGTGATGCTCAAAATATGGCCAAACTGGCATCTGTCCCAAATGAAAGCCTCTGAAGATTTATAACACCACAGTGGGTGTTGTGCTAAATTCAGTGCTCAACATAAGTTATGCCACTAAAGTGTGCATCATATGTAAAAATATCTTTTTCCTTGGATGGAAAAAACGCGACCCATCCCTCTCTGCCTTTTACTGCCCAGTACATGCTACCATCATTGAATAGGGGGTTATTTTTATACGTAGGGTGTGCTCTCTGGCGAGTTAGGCTGAGGGAATCTCAGACGGTGTAGCTCAGGTCACGAGCCATTTCTATCCTCTTTTGCCCTTTAACAAAATAAATAAATAAATAAATAAAAACGAGTTTTTAAATATTTTATGAATTAAATCATTAGAAAACAATGTGCATGCCATGTGAACAAGGTTTAGTTTTCAGAATTGTGAACAATTTCACAATGCTACAGCTAATCAGTCACAGAAAAGATGCTACAGACTCTGGATCAGCAAAGTGAGAAAAAAGTCCATGTTAAGGAGAAAGGATTTATGAAATGCAGTTTTCTGACCCCCCTAACCCGTAGATCATGATTAATGGCTAAATCTGTCCCTATTTGTGGCTAATAATGACTTCCTAATGGTAAACACTCTGTGAGATCACACAGCAGAAGTTATTGCTTCACACGTTATGCTTGAAATAATTTGTCATATTATTGAATATTTATTTATCCATCAGTATTAACCTCCGTGTGGGTGACCACTCCTCTAAAGATAATATGGTCAGTTGATGTTTGAAGGTTTCTCTCAATGCTTCAACCCCCCCCCCCGCCCCCCCTCCACACACACAAACACACATTATTTTATTGTGATTTAACTTGTTTAACTATCTGAATGTTTTCTTAATTTTTCTAAAACATTACATGATAAATTGATTAGTTTGATGATTAATTTGAATGGCAATGACGTTCTACTTCAGGTTAAGTCCCATATGGCTTCACATTGTCTTAAAACTTCGATGGGATACAGAATTTCCAGATAAATCAGTAATTTTTAAGCTGCCCAGTCCCTCAAAGGAGTAAAGGTGCCTACATTATTTCTGACACAACATGCTTGTTACTGTAGCCAAACAGCTTTACATTTAACCTGATTTTCCAGAGAGAGCATTGAAGCTTAATTATTTTCAGTATGTTTTAGTAGAAAATGCCAGTTTTGCTCACATTTCTTGCTTGAAAATGGTTTTGTTTTTGTCCCCATGGCATGCCACTCATTCAGGTTGCATTTGTGCAGCTGCAGATTTACCAGGAAAAATTAAGAGATTAGATTAAGATATTCTGCATTTTTGGGACACTTTGTATGAAACAGTCTGCACCTGGTTGAATTAAATTACTAAACTAAATGAAAGTGTTCTGGCATGATAATTCACCACATTTTATAGAAAGGAAAGCTTGCAGTTTAAAATGTTTTAAACGAGGCAAGGCTAGTTTAATCAAGTAGTGCAATTAATATATACCGTGATAATCTGGTGACATGTCCAGAGTGTACCTGCCAAGAAGGTGGTTCAGACGAGCCCTCCTCAGGCTGAGAGTGCAACCTGTCCAGGTACCGTTAACTTCAGTAAAATATAATGCTGGTGAGAACTGTAGTTAAATTAATTTGATGTCATTAAGCAGACCACAGGCCAATGCTACTGCTTCCTCAGTCTGTCTGCTCACAGTGACAAATGTAACTGAGCTCAATTTGATTAATAAAACTTAATCTAATGCAAAGAAATAACCCAAAGTCTGGTGGTTAAAATAGATATGCTGCATTCCCAATGCTTGCAGAGTATATATATATATATATATGTGTGTGTGTGTGTGTGTGTGCAGTGCTTGGCGCATCACTAGAACGTTTGTAGCAAAGCAAATTCACATTTTGTTTACCCTGTAATTTCTTCTACTATGAAACCACACTATTGAACATAGTTTTCCCTTTTGTATCTCATGAGCTCTAGATCAGAGAAGTTAGCAGCATTTTAGGTGGTATTGATACATGTCCTTCCCTTTACGTGGTAGCATTTTATTAGTGTATTGTAGAGATGGCAACAAACTATGTTAACTAACAATAGTTTACTAAAGTGTTTGTGAGTCTACGGTAACATCATTTATATTACTATGTTGGTATTTATTGTTGTGCTGCCTGAGGAGTGAAGGTCGCAGATATTCAGTGTTCGTTTTTGGCCAACTGTACTTTGAGAATCATTCCTAAATTGTTAATTATGAAAAAACAAAGAAAGAAAAAGGTTTTTAAATATCAAATATCTTGTCAGGATTTGCCACCATCAGACAGATTTTCCATGCATGCTTTTCATCCAGTGTGTTGGAGAAGACTTGCTACAAAGGCCAATTGCCCAAATGGAGAAGTATAAACCTTGTGTATTGATTGGAAACACAACAACGATGTGGCAGAGGAAAAACTTAAACCAGGTGATATGTATACAACGAGAAGAACTACCAAGAAAGAAGCGAAGTGAGTTAGCTAAATCAGACCAGCTAAAGGAATGAGCAGAAAGAAAAACAAAACACTCAAGGGAAAAAAAACAGAACCACACGTGAATAAACTAAACTTATTGTTCATTCAGTTTTGCTAATTAAAGTGAGATTGTTACTAAATAGTATTTGGACCTGAGGAGTAACATCTTTTGCAACTCAGTTGTAGGAGTTGGTAAATGTGTGTATACATTTTTAGTGGTAACGCACAATGTTAATATACAGCAGGTGATGTTAGAAGTAGAAAAGTAATATACAACATCATCTTTTGTTTGGATGTTTAGCAAAAGAAAAAGAGATAAGAATGATGGATATGTTTCCATTTTCATTTTTATTTTTTTAGAGGTGCGTTCTATAGACTGAAAGGCTCAAGAGGTCAGGAATAACTAAGAAATGAGTTCTTAATGCAACTGGTTTTCCTCTATTAAATCAGAAAAAGAGTACTCTGAAAATTGGAGGATGAGTTCTGTGAAGCATTTCAGTCACAGAGCTTGACATTTTTCATGGGTCAGACCATGACCTAACCTAGCCAATTTATATTGTGGTCAACCTCACAACGTAACATACTAGTTAATGTTTTTTTCCCCCATCAAGAAGAACATCACAATCTGTTTGTTCTCTCAAGATATGTAAGGTCTCATATTTGCAAAAAAAAATCACATGATTCCAATTTTACAGATAAAATATCCACAGATTGTAAAATGGCAACCACGAAGGAAGGAAAAATGTTTTGACTTGTCTGCACAACAAACTTTTTCATGTTACGCTGCTGTGTTTCATCATTGTTTGGGACATTATTTAATTTTTTTAAGTAACATAATTTGTCCATTCATCCATTATCTGTACCCCTTTTTACACTGAACGGTTGCAGGTAACTGGAGCATATCCCAGCAACCATTGGGTGTGAAGCAAGGTACACTCTGCACAGGTTAACAGTCCATCCCAGGGCCAATGCAGAGAAACAACCAGTCACACACATTCACAACCTCACATGCATGTTTTTGAACAGTAGGAGGAAGCCAGGCCCTGTGATGGACTGGCGACCTGGGTGTACCCCGTTGTGAGCTGGGATTGGCTCCAGCCCCACCGCGACCCCGTTCAGGGAAAAGCGGTAAAAAATGGATGGATGGATGAATGGGAGGAAGACAGAGTACTCAGAGAGAACCCACACATACACAGGTAGAACAAGCAAACTCCACACAGAACAAGCTGAGGTTTGAACCAGCAACCTTTAAACTGTGAGGCTGGTGCGTTAACCACCATGCCACCATGCAGCCCTTCAATTTAAATGACACCCTTTGAATTTTCAATTAATTGTGAGGCCAGGTCTATGTTGTTTGTACATGTGTCCATTAATAGTATACAAAACAGACCCAGAGTTGGTTAAGAGTGAGTTTGTTCTTTCTTACATGCAACTCATACTGCACAGTGGTGTTGTGGTTAGCACTGCAGCCCCACAACAATAAGGCCAGTAGTTCAAACCATGGTCACTTTAAATTCTGTCTAGGTGTGAGCAGTCTTTGTCTTACTTTGGTGGCTCCAGGGTGTATCCTGCCTCTCATCCATTGATTGTTGGGATAGGCTTTAGCTACCTGTGACCCTGAACTGAACCCTGTTAGTTGCTCAAAAAGGCTCCAGCTTCCCTTCAAACCTACACTGGACAAAATGGTATAGAACCATGTTTTTTCATTGATAAATTGTGTTGCTTTGAGTGTTTTTAGAATTTTATTTAACTTTAAACATGATGTCATTATGGGACAGAAATTCACTGTTTGAGGTGCGAGAAGAGAAAGAGGTGATTCCCTTCCTGACCCACTGTTTAAAGAGCTCTTTCAGTCTCACAGGTTCAAATTCTGGATCATATGCTATCCAATAAAATACCTTTTGTCTTTGCAATACCTTAAAAGCCTAACAGTGGATTGAGTCTATTGAGTCAATTACAATCATAATAACATCTAGTTTGGCTTTATTGCCTAGTATTATTGTACTCTAGTATCTATCTGTGTGGTTTCTAAGAATTTCCAGTTAGATTAATAGTTTGGTGAACACCAGTAGGGCTTTAATTGTGTGGTGTGATAGTAATCCTGTAAGCATGGTAAAGCTCTCCCTCCCTTTTTTTTTAATAGCTAGTCTTAAACTGCACCTCAGGTCTTCTGCTGCTCCAGATGAACCTTGAAATCCACTCAGAAAATTGTTTTTGGGGAACCTCTATAGGCAATGCCTGAAAAAGATGAGGAAGCTGTGGAAACACATTCATTTGAATTATTTCTATGCTGTTCTTCATATCTAGTGGGGGTAGGATCCACTGGGAGATGTCAGATTTTATCTCTTTTATAATGGGGACAAAATGTTTTGACATTTCTTTTGTGAGGTTTATTCCTAAATATTTTATTGTGGGAAAATCCCATTTAAAATGGCATTTTTTCATTATATCTGGATGGGTATGTGGTTAAATGTTTTAGGTATTAGTGTATATCTAAAATGTGAACTTTAAATCTTTTAAAGGAACATCAGTTTAGATATACTTGAGTTGGCAGTTGTAATAAAAAGCAGTACATCATCTGCAAACACACAAATCTTATGTTCTTCTATTCTGATTAGAACCCCCTTTATCTAAGGGTCCCCTCTAATTGCTAGGACCAAGGGTTCAATAAAAAAGGTTAGACTTGGGGGACAGCCCTGGTGTGCCCTCTTTTCAAATAGATATTTTGCAACACAAGGGCATTAATGTTGATACAGGTTGTTTAGAGAAATATAGTGCTTTATTTGAATAAGCCCTCATTAAAGCCAAATCTTGCAAGTAGGCCTACCCAAAGGAAATATTCCCAACCCACTGAATCAAATGTCTTCTCTGCATCTAAGCTGATTAACATGGAACAGTTACTTTCTGATGTGATATGGCTCATCACTTGTAATAGTCTCCTTAAATTATCTCGAGTCTGTCTATTTAATACAAATCCTGTCTGATCTAAATCTACCAGCTGCGGGACAATGAACTCCAACCTCTTAGCTTGGACTGAGGGAAATAATGTATAGTCAGTGCTTAAAACTGGTCTATATTCTTTTTTAATCTTTATCTTCTTGTGGAATGACAGATATAACTGCTTCTAACATGATTGTGGGGCTTCCCCAGTTCTCAGTATATGATTAAAACAATTAAGCTGCACTGTGTTATTTGTAGTCTAAATGTTTTATACGATTCAGGCAGATTTCCGTCTGTGCCAGGTGCCTTATTAGTGTTCCGTCTTGAAATGGCCTTATTTAGTTCTTCTGTTGTTATCTCAGCCATGAGTTCTTTATTCTGTTGTTCTCCTGTAGATGGTATCTAGTGAACTTAGAAAACTCTCCATTATTGTAAAATCACCTAATGTTTATAATCTAGTCACAATGTTTTATTGTGACTCTGTTTTTTTAAGTTTTTTTCTCTCCCTGTTGCTTTTGCATCTTTCAGGAAAAAAGTTTTATTGCTCTAGGCCCTGTCTCATATACTTTTGTTAGGTGGATTTAAGTTTTTTTTCAGTCTCCTCATCATATATTCATATATTTACATTTATTTCTTGCTTAACTTTGTTCATTCTAGTAAAAATCTGGGGATATTTTTTCTCAGTGTATCTACTCTCTAATAACTTTAGTTTCTGTTGTTGTTCATAAATACATTTATTACTGCCTTTGCTGCGTCCAAGTAATTGGAGACACCATCATCATTACTTTGTAAATATGTTTTGAATTCTTGTCGGATTTATGTCTGTACTGATTTTGCATTTAAAATGTTGTGTCTCCAATTGTTTGAGTCATATATATATATATATATATACGTGTGTGTGTGTGTCTGTGTGTGTGTGTATGTGTGTGGGTCCTTCACTAGAACCTTAATGAGTTTCTGAAGCATCTTGATGCCATCGTGTTGACAACAGGATGGTACTCTCTCTCAGAGCTTGAATGGGAAGAAGAAGTGTGATTGTGTGTGAGACTATGCATGCAGTGGAGGGAGTGTATCGTCACCACCATTCCTAGTCGTGACTCACAGTGCACAATGCTTTTTTGCTCCTCTCTGGAGCCCTTTATTTATTTTTAGCTGAGCAACGTTAAATACGCTTGAGCTGTAGGCCTGCACAGAAGATTAAATACACACACACACACACACACACAGAGGCAGAAGCACATGAAGAAAAACATACAGTTCATACATATGTCTGCACACTCATTTTATTTAATTGTTTTTTGTTTCTGTTTTGTATGTCAGTCATAGTGGTAATTCACATTTCCATGGCTGGAAGTTCTCATTTGCCAAAGCATTACTTAATATAAAGCTGCAGCTGGCATAGAATACATGCAAATGTTAGTTTCTGATAAACATGTGGAGAGAAGCAGCAGTATCATTACATTGGATAACATTTACTGAGTACATTGCATGTCTGCATATTGGCATAAAAATATAAGTTATATTGCTCACAATATGTAACCACAGTCAGATCTTAAACTATGTTGTTCATATTTGGAAAAAGAATAACAGGTAATGATTTATTAATGAAATTATCCTTCTAAATGAGGAAAAAAAATAATCAAAGGCAAATTTGCTATTTTTTTCTTTTTGCAATCAGTTTTGTATAATACCTGGAGCCTCCTTTATACAAGACAATAAAAGACAAATATTTAGGTTTAGGACCTGCAAACATTTGATCAGTTTTGCTGAATAAATTTCAATCCTCAGTCCACACTTAATATCAAGTAACATGCTAAGCAGGACAACTTAGACTTCCAGTTAGTTATAAACAATTTCAGGCTTTATTAAAATTTCCCCTCTTCTGAGATCCAATTTGTCTGACCTTCTGCTTACTCTCACGTTCTGTGGTTAAACTGAAATTCATGTTAAAACAGTAAAAAGTATAAATAAACACAAGTTACAAATATAACTTTACATTAAAATAAATATTTTTTTTTATATAATAAAAACAGTGATTTTTATATTTACTCTCCCAATGTCATTCCCAGCTATACACACATACCAACCACAGTTTTTATGTACACAACCTATATATTTCTATTAAAATATTAAAAATAGAACAAACACACACACACACCTACACACACACACACACACACACACACACACACACACACACACACACAAACAAACAAAAACCTTGTATCTGAATATAGAGGCTCTAAAATCAGGAAACATCCTCTCAAGGGGTCGCCTGTACCAGGCACCACCAATGACCCAAGGCCAGAACAGTCTCCACCCAGGCGGTAACCTGAAGGTCAGCAAGAGGCTCGTAGCAGTAAAGCACTGCCACTGACCCCTCAGACCATGCAGAGGTCCTCCATAAAACAGTGACATCCCAGCCAGAACCAATAGCAGCCCCCAGTGCAGGTGGCCCTCCACTGAGGAACACTGGAGATACAGAATAAAACAAGAAACTAACTGGGCCAAGAACATAACAAATAAAAATAAATCAATAAAAATAAATAAATGAATTAAAACAGAAATCAGTTAAAGTGTCTATTTGTTGACACAGCAGCCAATATTTGTGTAATATAATGCATCCCTGAAGCAGCTGTGCACCACATGCCAGGAGCAGTTTACTGTAGCTTCATAATCGCAGTGTTTCCAGTAACATTAAAGTAAAAAAGCTCATGTTTTACCTGTTAAATGTCTTTAATGTGATTGTTTTGCATTAAAATGAAGACAGGAAAGTTGTTGACATCCAAATAAAATAACATAAATAAAAGTAAAGAAGGACAGCAATTATCTGGAATTAAAAAGCAATGAAAAGTGAGATGAACTGATTCCTTACATACATGATATCTGAATGGCTTTTGACATTTATCTTCTCCTTGCTGTGTCGTCACCCTCTCTCTTAATCACTGGTTCACAGATGAAGATTGACACGGGGAAATCCTGACTGAAATGTAGCTGAGGAGGAGTCTTTTGTACACCATGCCCTGCCACAGCGGACACCTGCTCTTTCTTCAAACATCCCTTCAAGCCCTCTTTCTTCTTATCTCCAACCTGTGCATCTTCTTTTCCTCATTGTTTTCCCTTGACTTCATGCGACAGGACTAAGGTACATCCACACTTCTCCTGTGGGTCTCATTTCAATGTATGCAGATAAATAACTATTACATAACTAACATTTACCTTTCGCCATGTCACAGTAAACTATTTGCTTTGACTCCAGCAAGATAGTCCCAGTCACCTATTATAATTGAACATTCATTTGAAATCAAAATGTATTACGAATTTAACGTGCATAAACATCAAAAAGTTCTTGTCATGAACCCAATCTATTCTGCTTCTGTTATGCAAGGCAGAGCTTGTATGGAGGACGTGCAGCTGACGTCACTGAGTCACCTGACTTTATTTCTGCTATTTTGGACAGTAGGTAGTCCAGTCGCAGACCAGTCAAAATAGGACAGATTGTGGTGTGTGGAGTATTCTTCCTGGTCAAAATGGTGATTTCATGCTCCGCATTTGGGTGTAGCAGCTATAGGCAGGGCCAAAAGAACGGCCCGTCATTCTTTACCCAACACTACTAGCAGATTATGTGGTAAAAACTTTATATCAAACTACTTATGTAAGGAAAAATTACCAACGAGGTATGCATAATCAGAAATGGACAACGCGGAGGTGCAAATGCTTCTGTGAAGTCTATTAATTACTTCAAATGGGCACATCGAAGGACATTATGCTGCTTCTACACGGTCATTTACAAAATAAATAAATATTAAATATATATATTAATAAGTTAATGTTTTTTTAACCGTTAAAATTGTTATATGTCCCACAGGAAGCAGCTGAGTGGATTATTCACTATCAGTCATTGTGACGCTGTTGTAACGTATGTTCTGAGTTTGTTTCTTTTGTGTTGTGGTTTCACAAACACTATAAAAATAAAATATAATGTAACTGGGCACTGTCTGTTTATGTCTGGTCATAGATTTCACATAAATACAGCACATTCTAGCTGATACTAGAGACGATATGGAGCGTTTAGTGATAGAGGTTTCTGTTGGGTACCATCCACAGATACTTGCTGTGTGAGTGTGTTTATGCTTAATCCATGCTTTATCCTGTGTGTATATGCTAGGCACTCAATGGTTATCACTACATGCTATCCAAACTGTAAAAAGTCAACAACTGGAAACACAAGACTGCACGTCTTCCAACTCACCAAATAAAACAATAAAAGCATTACAGCATTCAAATCAAATGTAAAAAAAAAGAAATTTAAAAACATTAAATAAGAAGAGAAAAAGCTGAAATAAAACTGTTAAAATGTAAAACTGTGGTTTTGCTAAATAAAGTTTGATCTAAAATATTATCGATGACCTGGATTGGACCCCTCAATCTTGCTGCTCCTTTCATTTCTGAAATTTCCTTAAAATTTAAGCAAAATCTGTCTATAACCTTTTAGGTAATATTGCTAACAGACAGATCAATACAGCTTCGTACATGGCTGTTATGTTATTTGTACAATAACCAGACGAAGCTGACTGAGTAACTGTGTTCTCTTAAACAACTCCAACCTCCGCTCAGCACGCCTCAATAATCAGCATTCTCATTGGTTCCCTGCGTAACACAGCAACCTTTTACATAACAATGGCCTCTGCCTTGCATAGATAATAATTAAGTAATTTAATAATTAATGCAGTGAAATAAAGTTATTATTTCAGTTCAATATCAAAATAAATGTCTATATTCTAAAATATACCAGCTGTCAGTATAGTTTGTACAATATTATAAATAATTATTAACAGATTGTAGCTTTTGTATTTTTATTCCTTTTTTTAGGCAATTTCTATAATTCTTTGTATTTTAGTTACTATAACAACCATCCAGTTGTTTCAGCAGGCTTTATTATTTCATGTAGTGTCAAAGCAACTTTTTATGTCGAGTTTTACTTTTCAGTTTACAATCAAATAAACTCACAATGAATGTGCACCATTAGTTTTCAACTATACATTTCTACTTCATTTATGCCCGTCCTCTTGTCCTCCAGATCTACTATCCTGCAACATTTTAGATGCATCCCTTCTCCAGCACAGCTGAATCAAATGAATCGCGTGTTAGCAAGCCTCAGAGCTGGATGACGTGTCCGTGAGGAAATTCAACCATTTGATTCAGGTGTGACAGAAGGGTTGTATCTAAATGTTGCAGGATAGCAGCCCTAGCAGGGGTGCCCAAGTCCAATCATCGAAATCTACTATCCTGCAACTTTTAGATGCATGGTCTGGTACGAGTCATTCATCTGATTCAGTTGTGTTGAGTTGCATCTAAAAGTTTCAGGATGGTAGATCTTGAGGGCTGAACTTGGGCAAAGCTGACTTACAGTTTGAAAAGAACATCTGGACTCAACATTCACAAACAGTGATCCAGTATTTTAAGGCGTTACGTTTCCATTTAAACTTAAAAGTGTTTTAAATTTCACTGCATCTCTTTCATTACAAAGTTTTTATAAAGACAGTCAGATAAGAAAACACATCTAAATGTGGAGTCAGATGTAGGTGCAGGTTTAGATAGAACAGCATGGTGTTATGGAAATTATAGATCACAAGTCATCGCTTCGTTTTGGATGAACGGAGATGACATTCCCAGAGCTGAAAGTAGAATCACCAAACCACCAAACAAGCTGAATTTAATGAGTTCATCTGCCAGGTAAATGAGCCCATTAGTGAAAACACCTGTTCTAAATATTCAGGTAGATCCAGTTGACCACATATTAGATCGCAGGCTAGAAATCTGCATGTCATAAACTGGACATGTAGGCTAGCTTCTTTTAGCTTCGGCTACTAGTCAGAGTCAAACTTACCTGCAGTCCGGTGTCTCCTAACTGGGATAAAAAATGTGAACTCAGTGGTGCTGTTCGCACTTCACTGGCTGCTGGTTAGGTTCAGAATTGATTATAAGATTAAACAGGTTGGCACCACAAAATTTATCTGACCTTATTAAGGTTCAACAACCCTCCAGAGCCCTTAGGTCAGTGGACCAAATGGTCTCGCAAGCGAACCAGAGATTTTGCAGTTGTGGCTCCTGCATTGTGGAACTCACTTCCTCTATCTGTACAGTCTGCAGTCTTTTCATTTTTAAAACACATCTTTATTTTCGTGTATACTTTTATGTGTACATTTTTGTAAAGCACTTTGGCTTTTAAATGTGGTTTATTTCAATATATATTAAGCTGACATTGACATCCAAAAACATGACAGGACTTCTACTTTATGGCACCTGAATTGTACACCTCTAAATATACTTTATTCTTGTCATTTTGGCATTTGTGTGTGGTCAATTAAGAAAATGTGACACAGATATTATAGGATGTTATTTCTTCTGTGCATCATGTGATGCATAATGTAGCCTACGCCTTCCCCTTCACCATTAATAAAACCAAATTTAGGAATATGATTATGAATAAAAGAAAGACTCCTCCACATACACAGCTGGTATGAATGAATGTATTCATGTATTTGACAGGGACATGCACAGAAACACATTACCTCAAGGGGAAACATGTTTGGTATCAGGCTTTTGGAAAGCTACTAATTTCCACCTGCTGTCCCTGGACATGTTAAAACAAACACTAAAATTAAAAACAGTTATAGACAAGGAAAAGTTGCCACTGAAGTTTCCCAACTCACTCGCATACAGACTACATCCAGACATTCACAGAAAAAACTATCTGTAAGAATGTTGTGTTTTTTAGGATGTGGTGTTAAAGCCTAGGACAGCAAATCCCAGCCTATTTTTCTTCACGACCCCCTTAATTCAAATACTACTCTGTGGACCCCCTGCTTTACCCTGTGCTGACACCATGCTTGATTTTGTGCTTTCATTAGAGAGATTTTCACCATAAATACAGTACTGAGTTCTATCCTTAGTTTAAAAGAGGACACATAACTTCCTCTGTGAGTTGTCTCAGACATGTTTTATTAAGTAAATCTTGCAGGAAAAATCAAGGGTAGCTGGACAGAGGTGATGTGCTCCACTACTGTAACTCCACCTGCTCACTGACCTTATCAAACCATACATGAATATTGATTGGATGCAGATGTTATAGCCTCATAATTGTTTTTAAATCAAAGATATAATGTACATATGATGACCCCATTTATTGGCTTTGGTTTAGAAATGTAAGGTTTTCAGGATAATCGTGGGAATGAAATGTCCAGATGATGAAAAAGACACGTCTCTGTCTGAACATGGTTTTCATTTTTATTCACACCAGCTCTGAGTGGTGAAAGACACGGGGTCACCCTGTGCTCTATGTGGACCCACTTGGGTGTCCTGGATCCCAGGTTGAGAACTGCTGGTCTAGGCTTTGTCTCGTGGATTTTGAGTGCACTTTTGTATAATGATTACAGAGATTTAAGAAATATTTTACAAACCTGAGACCAACTTGTTATGCAATATAAAGAGTCAATCAGAGTTAACATGATGCCTGGAAGCATCATAAGCCAAACAATGTGTAATATTTTTCACATTTCTAAAATTAATTTTCAATATATGATCAAGTTTTTTTTTCCTTACTTTTAAACCATGACCCCTAAATACTTGAATTCAGTGACGTTTGAAATGTTTGTTTCATTTATAAAGCTCTGAGGAAAATGTTTTATTCATTATAAAAACAGTTTTTTAAACATTTCGGGTGAGATGGGACATTTGCAACCATAACTTAAATCATTTCAGTTCTTGATGTTTAATTAATACAATGTCTCTGCTATATTCAGGTACATATATAGCATATATGTAGCAAAGTGTAACTGTCTAATATTACTACTAGAAGGTAAAATCTCAAAACACTGGATCAGAAAACCCCGTGGTGTTCCAGGTAATGATGCAGCAAACTCCATTCTCCTGTATGCAGAATATTCTTACACTCTTTTCCTAAATCACTAGTAGCTAACTATGAATCTGGCCTTTATATACTTGTTTTTAAAGTCTCTTATCACAAATGAACACTTTTTTGGTCAACTTCTCAATAGAACATCATGAAGTGATGATGGAAAATGTTACAGGAAAGTAGAAAAGTAAGTGTGAGAAAAGTCTGGTGGGAGGTAATTCTGTGGCTGCTGACGTAGTCCAAAAAGCACATGCCGATACACACACATACACACACACACACACATATATATATATATACACCCACCCACTGCAGTACATGTCTGCATTGTAAGTGCTGTCTCTGTGACCCCTTTGGACATAAGTGAATAAACTATCACAGCACACACATACCGGAATATGAATTTATTTCACATCACTAGCTACACATATGTACATCAGAGAGTTAAATTATTTCCCTGGATATTTTTCTGACGCTGCAGCATTAACAGGGAGGATCACATGGACACTCAAGCACATGCATGCACATGCACACGTGCAATAATAGTTTTTCCTGTTTTGCAGCTGTTGTGGATGAACCAAAACAACTTTTTTGATGAAGTGGATTTGGTTAGCTCTGAGTTTAGTAAAGTCAGTAAGATCCTGCTTTTTCAAATAATAATTTAATGTAACGTTTTTTGCATTATTATTTGCTTATTTGTTTGTTTTTTGTGTAATTTAATGTGTTTTCACCAACAGGGACAATTCTTGAGCAAGTTGAATCTAATGTGACTTTAGACTGATGTGATTACAAACTGTTAAATCACACACACACACACACACACGCACACACACACACACACACACACACACACACACACACTTGCATATGTCAGAAACACACAACCTCACAAGGAAATTCTCACTTGTACACTGATGCACTCTCACTGACACATACTGACTCATTCTCACACTCTCTTCTCTTCCTGATCATTTTTGGTCGTTTGGCATCCTTTTCTCTGTCACATACAAACACACACATGCATTAAATAGTTAATAACAAGCAGGTAAAACAGTGTTTTCAACTTTACTTTTTTCAGATTTTCTTTCAACTTATTTTAAAACATGTGAACACACACTTACAAAAAAAGAACATAAAAATGTGTCGCAAAACCAGAAATGTATAAATAACACAAATATTTTTCCTCATTCGTCATTTATCTGAATATTGTCATAATTCATTCACTGTAATTTAATCAAATTTACTTTTATTGTGAGCAAAAACTTACAAGTAAACAGATTTTTACAGAAATCATAAGTCAACATTTCAGATTTTCCTTTTGATTTATAAGGCAGACACATAATAAGTTATTTTTCCATTGTTTTCCCTCATTCTTAAAAGAGTGTCTTTATTAGAAACGTATATTCCAAACGAGAACAGGAAATCGCTGTAATTTCTCTTCAGTAAGTCTATCCTTTTATGAAATATCATCTTTGCTCTTCTAGGATTTTATAGATTAAGGATTCATAGATGTGCACAATTTAAACAAAATGATCTGCTTGAGTTTACTTCTCATTGCAATGTATTTTACTCTTAAAAACAAAGTCAGATTTATTTGATGAAGAGAAAACAAAAACCTTTTACCTTTGAAATAAACTTTTAAAATATATCAAAATGTTAACTTACTTCATTTATGTACTGAAAACATTGTATGATAGTTATTATACATGTTTAAATATACATTTTGCACTATGATGAAGCAATGAACAACACTAAAGGAGCACCCTCATTCTCACACCTGCTTTATTTTATCTTATTCATTTTATCAGTATTTTATTTTCTTTTGTTCTAATGTGGCTTTTTGGTTTTATCGGAGGATTAAAACACAGGAGTTAAAATATTTAACAATAAGACCAAGTAAAAGCAACAGAAAGAAAATGTAAGTAAAGGATTTTAAAAAGCAATGTGCATGGGTATAATCATCCGGTTATCCGTCATGCAAATATACACACAAAAAAAAAAGTCTCTAGCACTTCGGGACAACATCTGTGTCCTACAGGACAATAGTGTCCAACCAGATCTATGCTGTTCCTCGTTTGATTTCATGCTTGTGTTGTTTTATTCTCTGATGTACGTCGCTTTGGATAAAAGCGTC
>JBAMHV010000010.1:10197589-10214273 GCA_037177535.1 Pseudomugil gertrudae
ACGTCGCTTTGGATAAAAGCGTCTGCTAAATGCCTGTAGAATAGAATAGAATAGAATAGAATAGAATAGAATAGAATGCTAGGAGCTCTGCCTGCTCTGTAGAGTTGTTGCTGTTTCCTTATGGCGTAACCTCTGTAGTCATGTGTGCGCTGATCACCACAATATAGTTTTTTTACAGCAGCATCAAGCAAGTTGTTTTTGCATGAAAAGTGCTTTGTAAATAAAATTGGATTTAATGAGTTGATATAAGTAAGCTCGACAGTTACTCTAGCCCAGAGCAGACACATTGACCTGCGCTGGTTACCATGGTAACTTAGCTGGGACTCTAAGCTATGTTGGTGGAACTGAATTTGTGGTGTATCTTACAATTTATGAAAACATTTGTAAGTTTATAGCTTTTGATTTATATAATATGAATGCCCCACAAATGATTGTTAGTTGTGTCTGGTCACAAAGCAGTAGTTATCACCTGGTAATGAATCAGCTTGGCAAACTTTTCAAAGTAAAGTTTGGCAAATGCAAGTCCAGAAGAGAAAAATAAAATAACTCAGTGATGAACATTGACTTAAAAAAGGCTAAATGAAATAAAGAAAAAAGGTCATAAAGAAACTTAGAAACCATATTAAGTGGATCAAAGCGATGAAGGTGCTGTCACGGTCTGTGGCTTTGTGATACATTTGTTCTGGGTTTCCATTATTTAGTTCTGGTCTTTTTAAATACCTCCTGTACTGTTTTATATTGTTTACTTCCTGTACCTTGTTTCTGGTTGATCATTGTCTTAAGGCTTCTTGTTTATATTTTTATTCCTCTGCATTTAAGCTCTTGGTGTCTTCGTCCTGTGCCAGTTCACGGTGTTGCTGTGTTGTGTCATCATGCTTTATAAACTATCCAGCTCGTTTGTTTTGGTTAATCTGTAAGTTTGATTATTTTCTGATTTTAATCTTCTGAAGAGTTCTGTTAAGAAACATTTGTTTTGCTGTGATAAACCTTTCAGTTTAGTTTATTTGCTTGCCTCCAACCACATACCTGCATTTGCATTCGACTTCTGATCCCTGATATTTAGTATATGTGCAGCCTGGTCAAAACAATTACAAACTCTAAACATTTGATGGATAATTTTCAGTTTTGTGAATGACATACATATACTATTGTATTGTTTTAATAAATAATGCAATGTCACAACATTTATTTCCATTCAGAGGTGAAAAGATTTTGTACTGGTGTAAAGACTGCTAATCCGCTGTGTCTCGTGCATATCCCAAAGATTCACCCCCAGGAAACACAAAGGAAAGGTTTACAAGATCTCTTCCCTTGCGGCAAAATCCTTCCACTGGACTGGGTATTGATGACCCCTTTCCTCTTGTGGACCACTAGAGCAGTGTTTCTCAACCCTGGTCCTCAAGTCCCCCTGCCCTGCATGTCTTAGAGGCAACCCTTCTTTAACACACCTGATTCTAATTAATGAACTTTCTCATAAAGTTCTTTGCAGCCTGTTAACGAGCATTTATTCCATTCAGGTGTGTTTGCCTCTACGACGTGCAGATCAGGGGTACTTGAGGACCAGGGTTGAAACACTGCACTAGATGGTCTGTAGATGGGACATAACTCAAATTAGAAGTATTACTAGATTCTGGAAGAAAATTGCAACTGTGTAATGAACTCTGCCTTGTTGTCAAAGAAGCGTTTGGATTAAGTCCACACAAATGTTTTATTAATAAAAGCTATGTTCTAACACACACGTGTTGCTCTTTGTGATGGCAGATCTTTGAATTAGAGACAGCTTGGATAATGACTATGGTTTAAGGCTCATACACTGATACAAATCTGCCCATGTTTTATTTTGTCTCCATGTTTTAGAGGCTTCTTAATAACATAAACACGTTTCTACCTTTGAATGTTAATTCAGTCATAAAAATCAAATATAAGTAAACATATTAAGAGTGAGCGTTTCTTTTCCTCATGTTAACGTGGATGTAGCATTTTAATAGAGCTGTTGCAAAAAATAATATATTTGCAAAGTAATAAAAACTCATTTTAACTGCTCATCCATGAAAAGGAAGAATCATTACATATCCTTTAAACTGTGTGAGGGCTCAAAAAATTACAATGCTCTACTGTAAAACAAATAAATAAATAAAAAAACAAGTGGGTTATTAAAAATTTAGTAAGTGTACCTGAAACGGGCCTGAAACTGTACCTCCCCAAATATCCCCAGACACCAACAACATGCATATGAACCCATGTTGTTAAAAAGCAATTCTCCATTCATTTTGGGTTCGTTTTATTAATCTTTTTTTCTTTTTTTAAAAAATGTGCCCACGGTTGGAGGCAATTTTAAAAAACATTTTTTATAGATTGTGTATAATGATACCAATATTTATGGATTTATCTCATTGCTAAAAGTCAGTTGTGTCACCACTCTGAATTATTTTACCATGATAATATAGCAGAGGTAATGTTTGCATTTAGAAATACATACTGTAGCATTTTTTCTGTTATAAAAGTTTAAATACTAGATTTCCTTAATTTTTTATAAATGGATGAAAGTGATCATTTTCTTTTGGACACATGCTTCACAGATGTAAACAGATAAATTTTAATTAACATTTAATTCCACGTGGCATTATGACAAAGTAGTAAGTAAGGTAAGCTGAGTAAATAAGTACATTTTTATTTATATAGCACCTCTCAAGATTAAAATCACTAAGTGCTGAGCAATGAAACACAAAACACTGAAAAACAATATATATAATGTAAAAACATGTTCTGTTGCATTCTAGCAAGAAATCCCTGTTATAAATTTCAGCTGCTGCATATTTTCCTTATGTTTGCATAGGTGTTTGTTTCTGTGATGAACTGGTGACCTGTCCAGCACGTTGCCTGCCTGTGGCCCCAGGCTCCAGCCACATGTGATCCTGAACAGAATAAAACAAGTTTAGAAAAAAATCATTCAGTCAATCTTGCCCCCATTATGAAAAACATAGTGGTTTAATTGTTTTGTGTCTCCCCATAAAACTCTAAAATGATTGTTTCTTACAGTACACATCTTGAAAGATAAGTATGTTGTGTCAGAAAAAGTAAACTCTCAAATAAGGAGAAATATGGAAATGAATGTGTGTCATTCTATAAACATACATTCATAAAGTATCTGTCCTCTAACATAAAGCCACCTTATTAATTACCAGCAGTGTGTGAGAGCCAGTTCTTTTCCATTTACAGCCATAATGTACTTAAAATAAAAGTTAATGTTTATAGTAAACTTACTATTCAAATTCACAGAACAGCTAATAATTAACATGGGAAAATAATGCAACTTTAAATATTAAAAACCATCCAAAAGGCAAACTACTGTTTCCTTAAAGTCAAATAAAGCTACATACTCAGAATTTCCTCTCTCTAAATATTTGTGAAGAGTTTAAGTTTACACCGATAAAAACACTTGAATGATGGAGATTAAATGATAGAAGTCTTAGAAGAAACTAGTTTATATTCAGAGTTAATCCATAAGCAGAGGTTGGAAATTTAATGCAAAGTGTAGGAACAAAAAAGCTATTTCAGAAAACATCAACATGTTGCTACCTAAAAAAGAAACCATGGAAGTCTTATGAAATAACATTTTTATACAATATTATAAACGATGCAGTTACACAAAACACCTCATGTGTGACTCAGACTTCCACACATATGTCCGATCAATTTAGCCAGATTGAGTTTATTCACTTGTTTTAATAATGACAACATTTTGTTCAATTAAACAGTTTTATTGTGTTTGATTGTTTATCAATTCCTTGTCTTTATCATCATATTTGTAACAAGTGTTCAATGTCATACAGATGTGTCTCTTAATGTGTGTGTGTGTGTGAGAGAGAGAGAATGTGTGTATCTTATGAGGTTGTTGTAAATGCACAATCAGTCTTGCAAAAAATAAATAAAAATAAATAAATAAATAAAAACAGATGGGCACAAAGAGGGGTTGTCCCAGAATGGAAATTGTTGTTATTATATGATAAAAAAACAAACAATTTTTTTATTTAAATCTTGATTTTTTTTATTATTTAATAAAACAGTTTAATAATATTACAAAAATATTAAAAAGCCATTGTGGGTATAAACAGGAAACTCGTAACCAGAGCAAACTGATTTTCAAACTTGTAATAAGGTCCAACATTAGATAAACTTTTTTTACAAAGAGCTTACATTTATGTTTATGTATCAAATCTGATATTCTGATTGTATTTACTTTTGTACATAGATGTCATTTTTAAATGCGGCACAGAAACTAATTATAAACTGTGACACAAAATAAACACACACACTGTGACTGTGACACAAACTACTGAACTGTGCACAGTAGTTCTTGTTCATGTGAGTTTTCTTAACCAGTCCACAGGAGTTTCTTACAATAGACACTCCAATCTTTTTTAGCTGGAAAAGGGTGTATTGTCCTCTTCAGGTCGGGAATGAGTCGAGGAATTCAAGGATGTTGTTCACGAGAGAGAAAGATGGAGCATGAGCTCAAAAGGTGGATCAGTAATGTGAACTCTGCACCATCGTGGTAAAGAAGGAGCTGAGCCAGAGGGTACTTGTTAATTTATGGTCATGAGATGTTAAAATGAGTTTCCACTGCAGGGTGGCCGGTCTCTCCTTTATAAGGTGAGAAGCTCGGTCATCCGGTAGCAACTCAGAGAAAAGGCACTACTCCTCCTTATTGAGAAGAGGCAGATAAGGTGCATCTGGTTAAGATGCCTCCTGGTGAGGTGTTCCTTTGCGAAAAGAGACACCAGGAAGAGAGATTATGTATTTTGGCTAGTCTGGTATGCCTTGGGAGCCTCCAAATAGCTGGCAAACATGGCTGAGAAGAGCGAAGTTTGCGTTGCTTAGTGGCAGCAAATGGATGAATGGAAGGACATTGCACATATAGTTTCATATGTTTCCCTTTATTCCTCTGAGATTAGCGGACAAATATAAGTTTTTATTTACAAAAGACCAGTTTTGTTATAAGTGTGTGAGACCTTCCATAAAAGAGTTTAGATTTCTGCACATTCACATACAAATATTATCAATAAAAAAGGGTTAAAGGGTGTGTATACAAATTATTTTATGTGATATTAAGATATTAGAACATTAGTGAAGTATTGATTATAAGTGTCTGATTCTTTCCAAAAGAAAAAAATAAACGCCTAATGAGAACTTGAGCAAAGTGTGTAAGTCAGATTTTTAATACGTGTTTTTTGTAATGCTGCGTCCTTACTTTGTAGATATAGTATACAAGATAAAGTGTGTGATATGGCACTTCATCATCAGACACATCAGACATGTTTTAACATCAGCATGTGCAGAAACACGCAGAGTAAATAATGCCTGTGACAAAAAACGCAGTAGTTTTTCTCCTTGTAGACGTGGGAATCGTGCTCTTTCCTCCTCATTTAATACAGACGAGTGAACATGGGAACTGCAAGCTGGTCGTGTTTTGTTCTTTCTCTCCATTATTTTTTTAAGGGCACGTAGAAAGTAGCATAAACAAAATACAAGTGAAAAATCAAATGTATAACTACAAAAAATGTTAAAATATTATATAACTCAACATTTCTTTAACATGTTCACACACACAGCTGAAAGAATTTAATAAAGTGTATGTATCATTTCTAAAGAAAACTGAGGAAGCTAGTATATAATAAAATATTATTGTAACCATCTATATTTAGGAAATTCAACTAATACCAAAAAGTGATTAATGTGATTTACACATAACTGTCACACTTATTTTTCCTGTGGAATATTAGGGTAAAACCCTTATTTCTGAAAGTATTACATGATATTTTTGCTTTTTAAATAAATATCTAAAACTTGTATTTGAAAGCATAATTAGATATTATTTTCTTCATTTTATTATAGTTTTAACAATGAAGATGTCAGAACCAGTGAACAGAGATTTAATGTATTATCCCTCATATTACACTTTAAGCTGTTAAGACACAGAAAAGGAAGATACGAGTCCTGAATGTGGACACATGTAAGTGTATCATATTGGGGTTTCTGGACAACAGACATGTTAATTCAGAGTTTTGTGTAAGTAATGTTGCAAGCTCCATGTAATGTTTACTGAAACCAGTGGCAGCGAGTTACTTTTGCCTGCCGTTAAACACATACTTATCTCTCCCACTATCAAACTGATAAATAGGAGAAATGTTATTTAATTAAAACAAATGACTTTATGGATTTCTTTAAAATGTTTGTGACTATTGGTAAAAAAATCTTTTAGGTTCACACACACACACACACACGTGATAGAAAGTTTCTACTTCAATTGCATTTAAATACATTTCCACTGAGTGAAAAAAAAAGAAAATATGTCCCTGATTTGTGCATCAATGTTAGTATTTTCTTATTAAAACACATGTAGCTCTTATAAACAATAAATAGTATATGGATTTTTTCAATGTAATGTGCTGGTTATCTTTGTTATTTCTAAAAAAAAAACATCAACTTGTAAGAAATGATTATGTTGGATTACTGTTTCTCTGTGTACATGAAAACACAACTAAATTAAATGTGTGCTGCATGTGTGTCCTCAGATGCAGCAGCAGCAACGTTTACTCTCAGTGCCAGGACTCCAGGTATGTTGGAAATAAAACGTTCAAAGCATTATCACAAGCATGCATTATGTCGGGGAAGCATTCTGACTGTTAGCTTGTTGTTGTGTTTAGTTTTTTTAGGCTTTTAAAACAACAACTCATCCAGATGTGAGAAGAAAGGAGCTTTCAGGATTTAAAGTTAGAAAAAAAAAGTTCTCCAGAATACCAAGAAAACTTTATTTTTAGATAAGAATGCGTTAGATTCTTTAATTTTGCATGTATTTAAACTCCTCTGGTCCTTATTTAAACTTCGATGATAACAGCTCTTTCAGATGGTGACCAGCCATTTTGCTGGGACCACTCAGTGGGCTGACGGTCAGCATGTAAGAACTGTGAATCATACAAATCTTCTTAGTTATCAGTGCCAATGTTTACCATATCCACACGTAGGACTGTTTTTGTTTTGAAAATTGCTTATAAAAAGCTTTTGGAAGGTGGTGCAGTCTGACAGAAAATGGCTGACTGTAGAGCTGAAGGCACACAACAGAGGCAGAGCAGCACTGCTGCAGCTCAGCTTGCAGGGAAAGCTCAGCAAAAAGAGGCTTGATGGAAATTAAAAGTCATGACAATTTTAAAAATTAGTGATCCTGTAAAAGGGAAATTTATGCAATATTTGACACACCTTATCTTTTTATTTGTAAAGTAAAAGAAAGAAAGAAAGTATCTCTATCTGTGATATTATGTAATTATATTTGTCTTATTCTATTAAGCCTAAATGGATGCACTAAATCTGCATTAAATAAACTACTACATAAACTAATACAAATTAATATCTGTATCACTGTAGGGGCATGCCACAGACTGAAATACACTAATTCACATACACACTCATATAATAACCTTTTGGTTGTCTTTTTGAGAAGGTGCTGCTATAAATCTCTGTTTACATTATAATACAGTAAATAAAAGATACCTAGAATGTGTGTTATATACAGAAAATGTTTGAAGTTGCAACATTGGAAACAAAGTAAATTCTGAGGAATATGAGAATTTTTTGAGGGTGTGATAAAGTCATCATTTAATATTTGAAAAATATCACAACGGTATGCACATAATAAATAATATGAAATGTACAAATACATAAATTTTTTCTCTGCCAAGTGTGACAGATAAAAGTGTCCATCGAGTACAAACATTTCACTTGATTCACTTAATGAGATGAACAAATAGCTGTCAAAACTACAAATGAGTTGTAATAAATAAAAAAACACGTTTTTTCAATACTTTTTTACATAAAGCATCATTGTGTTTTTTAGAACGTCATAAAGTAATTGAGGTTAAATCTTCTTTTACTGTGTAACGTGTGTTTCACCATCTTGAGATTTTTTTACTTTGATTCAGTTCTCTTTCTGTGTTTGTGATAAATCTTTATTGTTAAATAAACTCATCCCATTACAGGTGTGAGTGTGTATGTGTGTGTCTGATCATGTTGCAACAGATGCTGAACCAGTCTTATGAAAGAGAATGCAGGAAAAAAGAAAGGGGGAACTATAAACTGTCTTACATGCAGAACAGTAGAACACCCTCTGTTTGTCCCACAAGCAGAAGTACTGTCACTTATTCTTGCATTCACACACACTCCTTGCCTGTCAATTACAGTTCCAGCTCCTTACATGTTTTTATATCAGTTTATTCCTCTGGCAAAGTTGTGTGTCTATGTGAGTGGTCATTTTATTTATATTTTTCTTATTTGTGTGGTTCTAGGACAGAAAGCCTCAGATGACAGAGAGAAATAGAAAAAATAGACAGAAAATAGTTTCTAATTCAACATCAAGGTTGGAGGTGATGAGGTAAGCAGGGAGCTCCCACACCTTTATTTTTATGAGTACTGCCTAATATCAGGAAAGTCAAGTTTTGGCAGGATACAACCAACACAATAAGTAGATTTATGGGTGTAACATTTGGAAGGTAATGACTTTGATTACTGTAAAATGAAAAGTTAATCTAATCAGAAAGCTAGAAATAGTAAGAAACAAAAAACAATCAAATCTCTGCATCTTTTTTTCTTTAGGCTTCATGAGCAAAGGAGATGATCCTCCACAAAAAGAGGAATGAATTAAAATGAGTCTAAATAGTATTAAATAAATGTACCCATAAATGTACCTATAAAGGTCTCTACATTCTTTAATCCACTCTTAGAATAAAGTAGAGCTTATACAAACCTCTGCATCTGTTAGTGGAAGGAAAAAAGGTGGAAACACAAGGTGTGTTGGATCAATAGAATGTGACAAACTGGTCCAGTTCCAAACAATATGTAGACGCTGTGTCCAATAAATCCAGCATGTTTAGCATTAAAAACACACCCACTGATCACAGCTGAGACACACCTGTAAAGACATCACAGTTTTGATATTGTGATCATTTGGCTGCATCCAGAAAGCAGCAGAATTGGCAACTTTGAAGAATTACAAATTTCTATTTGTAAACGGAGCAATAACCATACTAATGTTTGGAATTTAATTATGATCAAAATGCTGCTGAGACATCTGTATAAGATGACAGTTGTTTAGCACTGGTTATGCATAGGCAAGGCAAGTTTATGGCACTGTTTCACAACAGGATGTTTCAAAGGGCTTTAGAGAGACATTGAAAACATTAGAAAATAAAAAGCTTTAATTACAAATAAAAACTAAAGCGAAAAGGAAAATATAGAACATTCAATGGAAATAATACTAAAACATGATCAAGGAACAAACTCAAGCTTAAAAAAAAAGAGCACGTTTGGACTTTTAGATCAATACCATGAGAACAGGTAAGTGTTTGACATGAGCGTTTCAGTGATTGTAAATACGCTCTTAGAGCGATCATTTGAGCGATCTCTTTTCAGATCTGATGTCTTGTTTTTTTTTAAACAGCAATGAGATGAACTTAGTTTCATCAGCGTTAGTATTTATGGACTCAAAATGCTGATTGGTGACACTCTAACATGCCAATTTAATAGGCACAGCCAGTGTTTCACACAGATGTAGCTTGTGCTGCAAACATTGACATACATGGTGGGCACAGTGAATGGAAGCATATATGCTATATTGCAGAGTAGTTTGCCACACACACAACTCCCTCCAGAGAAATCATAAAACAAAAAGACATTTTTATATTATGTCAGATTTATTTCGGTCTTTCTGCATTACAAGATTGCAAGTTTTTCACTGATTATTTTTTAATAATGTCAAATGCATTAATATAAGTCCATACCTTTTTTTTACCCAGTATTTCACTGGTGTGCACATGAGTCAGAAATAAATTATTCAGACTGATAATTATTGATTGTTGTGGTTTGGTAGCAAGTTAAGTTTTGACACATTTAAAAACTTTTTTTTTTTATTGAAATAATATCTCGGTGTGTGTAAGACAGATTAAACTAACAGGCTTTACTGTGTTTTTGTAGTTAAATAGTTAAATATGAGACAGGAATCAAGAGGTAGTGAAATTATTCCTGATATTAGATACATCCAGATCATACCATGCCTGATGTCTGCATGCGAAAAGGCTGCAGTTGCACAGCATGTGCACGGATGTGTGCTCTGTTTAACCTTTCTTACGGCTGCAAGAGATGACAGATCAAAAATAGAGCTATACTCTTACTTGTGTTAAGGGTTTTTTTTTGTGAGAATAAACTGTGCATTTATGGAATAAATATTTCAAATGCTGTTACCATAATACTTGGCATTTATCTTTGTTTTCATTGACATATCTCTGGATGTCATAATGCTTCTAGCCTGTTTTACTTCCACAAAAGGGTGTGTGTGTGTGTGTGTGTGTCAGAGATAGTCAGCATTAATCTTTCTGAGCATGTATATATTTCTAAATGAAGATTTTTGCTCACATTTAAAGATACACAGAGTGAAAATGAAGATTTGCTGACTGTGACTTTGAGTATTTAAAATAAGTTGTGCAAATGTCATCAGACTTATCAGATTTTTAATCTGTGTGTGTGTGTGCGCACACACACTTGTTTAGGTCTTAAAACTGCTGTTTTAGTTTGTTTAAAGACATTCAGGGTAAGAACTCATGTTCCCTATGTTCCACACATATAAAGAAATTTTCACTAAATCCTATATAAAATACAAGTAAATATCTAACAACACACACTTTTGCTAGCACACACACCCTTAGAAAAATCACCCATACTTGCTTAGAGTGTGTTTTTTTTATTATTAGGTGTCAACCAGAACCTGTATTAATGAATGCAAAAAGAAACATTAAATAGTTTTTTCTTAATAGAGTGTGTTTGGGCATGTGAGTGAGTGTGTCTGTGTATTGTCCTTATATCTCCCCAATTAGGCAGAGTGTGTGTGTATCTTCTATGTGTGTGTGAGAGCAGTTTGCATTACAAAGATTTTTGTTTCAGGTTTACATGGTTTGTGACACAATCCTTGTATTATTTACTTGCAGAATAAAACAGGAGACATAAATGAAGTGGTTCATGTGACATCACAGGAGGTAAATACACTCACAACTGTCCTGTCATGATGGTGTTGGTGTGTACATTGTAATGGTTTTGTGATATATATATATATATATATATATATTGAAATTGCAGCATTAAAATGGTATTCTGGAACCCACAAATTTGCATTAATGCTTAAATAATCTTTATGAGTCGTTTCTTACAGAGATGAAGGTTTAAAAAGTGAAAATATTGTTTTAATAAAGTAAAAGACAGAATACTGAACTCACCTGGGTTATATGTGTCTTCAGATTGTATTGTTGTCGGATGAATCAGAACTAAAGGTGTGTAAGATCAAACCATAGAAAGCTTGATGTGCGGGTTGTCAGGCTCGACCTGCGTGCATTATCCAGCAGATTATTAAGACGGGAAAATTGTGGGTCCATGTGTCTTCAAAATGTTGCAACTCTCTGGTGAAACCAGTGCTTGAGTGAAGAATTCCACTCCGTTTTGATATCTAACTTTGTGTGCATGAATATTACCGGAATCCATTTGTTGTTACTCGTGACTGGACACTTAGATCTGGGATTTATAGGCCTGGACAGCTTTGCGTAAAGTACGTGGGATATCTCTATATATCAGCACTGCATATATATATATATAGATATATAGATATATGTAGATATATCTCATAGAAACTTACAAAAAGGTCAAATCGATCAGTTTATTTGCAAAAAAAATGCTCTTGTTAAAGAGGCTTTTGTGAGTTTCACTGTCCACTCTTGCTGTGCTGAAATGCGCGTTTCAGCACCACGGACAGCAACACAGAGGGGCACGAGAGATGTGTGTGTGGAAACTTTCATTCCTGTTTCAGGGAATATAGCATCTTAAATCAGTGTTTATGGCCTGGCTATATTTGTTATTATCGTGGTTCTGATTTTATTGTGAACGTGGGAAACTATTATTTGATTATGAATCATTGTTTTAAAAAAGTTGAAAAGTTACACTTACGCATTTGTATCTGAGCTGTCAAAGTGGGCTAAGTCTGTGAAGGCTGCGAGTGAGTTAGTCAGCACAAAATGGTAATAACGACGAGAGTGTGTGTTCGTGAGGTGTGTCTGAGCGTGTAAGAGGGAGAGGCAGAAACGCAGGAAAAGCTTATGGTGTGTATGGTGTGTGTGAGAGAAAGAGAGAGTGTGTGAAGATGTGTGCATGCTGCTCGATCGATTCTATGGACTTATATGTTTCCTAAAACTAACTTATTCTCTTGCAAACGTCTTTTTCTTTGTGATCCAAACAAAAGATGGAAACAATGACAAAAACTGTTGATTTTTTAAAATGATGTTTAGATCAAAATACTGTGAAATTATAGAGATTGAAGTGATGGAAAGTCTCATTTTCATTGGAGCCTCCTGTCACTCTTCTTAAACAAATCTTCATGCACGACTTAATCTACTTTCTCTTTCTTGTTTGCAGCTGTTGGACAATGAGGACATGACTCTGATGTCAATGCGGTCTTTAAACACGTCCGACTGGAGTGTGTGTGTTAAAGTATAGCTCTAAAAACACTTTTAATGTTATGCATTTAAAGGCTAATTGTTTTTTCCATCATGCACGCTCACAAAACAAAAGCAGTTTTCCTGAGTGTGTTGCACCGAAGGTGTGTATACATGTCTTGACTTTCATGTTAAAAAGTCAAAGAATATTTGTGGTTTAATAGTTCCATGTTAACCCCTTAACACCTTAAATAGAAAAAAGTGGGCAGTAACATCCACTTTTTAAAATCTGAAAACTTTATTGGACCCCTTACCAAAAACAGGATAAATAACTATATTTCACCTGTTTTATTTGTTATCATGGAATAAGTCAAAATGAGTTTAGTGTCATTTTCTGCCTTTGCCTATTCAGAGCAGACCAGTATCATATGCATAATGTTGTGCTATTTAAGTATTACTATGCAAAGATTAAAAGTTATAAACTTGTTTCATTGGAATTCCAAATATTTAGTTTTGTTGCAGCGCCTGTGAGGACAAATGACTGAATCTCTTTTCAAAATGTTACACAACTTGAACTCCTTTCTCCGTCACGGCGACTCCGACATCCACTTGTGTCAAATAATACCAGCAGATGCATGACGGCTTTCAGCATGTAGGTGCATTTTTATACTCTTATCCCTTTTCTGAGTATGTGCCTGGCTTTTCTTCTTGAAATGGAGCTTTTATCTGCAAGAATTTAATGTATAAAGTGCCTGTGAAGGAGGCACGGGAAGCATGGCGGCACATCGGTAAAGGGGACTAATAAAACTAAACAAAAAGCCAAATCTATTCTGGACTGGGTGTGGGAGCACATTCTAGTGAGTAGAAAAAAAATACATTTTTCTGTGGTGACATATTCACAGCAGCTGTGAACACGACTTGCACATTCATGTGCGTGGAAATGTTAAAACTGTGAAATAAAGCGATGGAAATTTACAAGCATGTCTCTGTGTTTATGTAACATACGCACACATACATCACACCCCATCCACCATGCTCACTGTTTTGGTTGGGTAGCTTACTACAGCTAGATAATCTCGCGAGACTACACAAGAAACACACTGGGGTTTGTAGTTTTCTTTTTATTTGACAGTTCAGACTTACATATAACTGCGAAGGCAAGATGTTATGCGTAATGTTGCACAGTGTGCGCGGTTCTAGGCTCCAAGATGCCATATTGTAGCTGTTTCCACGTTTTATTTTGTGGTTATCAGCAGTGTGATGCAGTCAGAATACCTAAAATAGACAAGTGACTCATGCCTATCTGGGAGCAGGCTGATCTCACAGACTGGAATCACTGGAGCCAATGAACTGCCTCCATACATTCTCCACTGGGCGGGAGGACCCGCACATTCCTCACCAATGACAGCATCTTTTCATTCATAAAGCGGTATGGGCAGTTTTTTTTAATCCCGCATGGGTTTAGAGGGTTTCGTAAGTCTCACTGTCAGCCAGACGATGAGGATGAATCTTGAGCAATTGCTCGTGTTAGTTTCAGGCTAGTCTGCAACAGTGTTAAATGGCAGTCGAGTCAAGACTCAAGGTCCAATAGACACCAAAAAAATGCTATATACATCTTAACAAATGCAGGATTGGGTCATCACTAATACTACAGAATCATAATACACCAAGAAGTTGATTGAGGGATCTTTTTAAATAAAAAGCTCACATAAACACGATGACTCACTGTTGTTTTCTTAACCTGTGTTTGGGAGAGTCATCCAGCTGATGCCTCGGCTGTAATTGAGTGTGAACACCGCCCACCATGGTCACCCTGTCGCCTGGGCGATAAATGATACGAACCCACTGAAACCGTCAAACCTGTTCTGGCCACAACCAATGACAGAGTATGGATTGGGCCTGCCGCAATGTTTACCCAATCACTCCTAACCCCGGTCTCCCTTTGTCCCGCCCCGATTCATACAGAAAATCGAATGAATGAGGGAAGTTCTGCAGGTGATTGACATGCATTTGCGCCAATAAGCTGCGAGAAACAGCCGAGCAGCGGCTGCAGCAGCCAGTGAGGAGCAGAGGTGGGCGGGTACTCTTTAAATCAGGCTTGACAAGTGTTGGGGGAGTGTGTGTGATGCTACAACCTCCTTATAAAGGGACTCTCTCTCACGTTGTGGCTTGGAAATTAGAGCACATTGCCTAAAATTGAGGTCTCCACATACACACTCTCACACACGCCGAGTCACCGCGAGCCGCTGTCATGAACTGGTTGAACGTTGAGCAGATGATCCGCAGGGCCGAGACGCCTCTCTTATGGGTCGGTGCATTTACTGTGGCCTCAGTGACGCTGTGGCTCATCTACAAGCTGCTGCTGGGCTTCAGGATCTGGGTTTTGGGGAATGGACAGCTGCTCTCTCCGAAGCTGGGCAAGTGGGCAGGTGAGTTGGCTTTTCATCAGGTTTCACGCCAGGTTGCTACATCACGGTCCCGAAAAGGGCAGCTCGGAGGTGGACAGGTGGACTCGACGTCCAAACACCACAACGAGGTTATTGTTGCGCTCAAACTTCACTTTTCGCTCAGAGTGCGGCTGAATTTTTGCGGCGTTTTTTGTGACTTGTTTCATTGAGAGATTGTGGTGTTGCGTAACAGGCGCAGGTAAGACGCTGATTGACTGCCATGATATTGGTCTTTATTTGCTTAAATAATACCCCTCTTTCCCCCCTCCCCTCCCCCCGCGCCAAACACAGCACTTGTGCTGCCAAAGGGCTCCAATCAGCGTTTTTATCCACATTTGGAGCAGTAGGGGGATGCCCCACATTGGTGAGCCAGGAGCCAAATTGCGCAGGCTATGCGCACTTTTCAGGGAGCTGTTTTATGTGAGTGAGCTCTCACCCCATACACTACAGAACCAAAAGCTCATCAGCATGAAATGGGACAAATGCTTAATTAAAACGTGACCCACTTCTTGTTTTATTTTTTTTTAAATTAGCTTTCAAGTCACATGCGTCATATTAGAGCAGTTTGTCCATTTTGAAACGTGTTTTTTTTTACTTTTTACAGCTATACTTTACACTTATCTCGTGTTTCTGTATTAGTTCTTGTTAAGTCATTCTTGCCACATTGCATTGTCCAGTATTGTTTGCCCTATTTAATAAGATCAGCATTTAATTTGTATCTTAAAACAAAAACACGCAAAAATAACTTAAAAGAACATTGTCAAACAGGAGTTACTTGACATTCATGTGACTATTTTGCTTTGGTGAAGCTGAATCTCAAAGGAATCGCTTTGTAAAGCTTGACCCACTTATCCAGCTTCTTGCTTGGAGAAGCTGTCTGGAGTCTTTCTGCAGCTCTCCTTTAGGTCGACGTTTCTGTCATTAGAAATAGATTGATTAAATAAACTGTTTGTGTTTGCTTGTAAATAATGGGCTACGTTTAGGCTGCTTGTACCAGTGACACACTGTAGATCCATATTTTATTTAGTATTTTTGTTTGTTTAACGGATGTGTAGCCTAAATGATTTGCTTTTTCGCCATGAAGGGGTAAAAATGCAAGATGCAAAGGTAGGGCTCTGACTAATGCACCTTTTTCCTGGTTCTGGTGAAATATGCAGAGGAATGTCGGTGCATACTGACGAATCATGTGCTTTTTGGCATCCATTTGTCACATAGACGTTTTTGCTCGTCATCTCATCAAACCTAAATGGGTTGTGATTTTTTTTTTTTGGCACCGGCTCACCATTTCTGTATTTTACGTAACAAAGATTCATTATCTGAACTATTCTGAACCAGCTGAGCCCGGTTTTGCCGCATCAAGTAGCCTATGAGTCAAATCTAAGTATGAGTCATTGGCGACAAGTGCAGAAAGTGCTTCAGACCAGCAGTTTTAATGGTGCATTTCAGAGATTCTTTTGGAGGTGATCTGAGGGGAAAAAATCTTTTACATAGCGTCACATATGTTCTTTGGACATACTTCTTAGAAGATGTGGACTTACAAGCCACTCCCTGAAACCAGGTGCTGCCACCGGTCTGACAAGTTTGGTGCACGTCTGATGACACAAAGTAACGGGTGTGTGAGTGTGGAGGGGTGGGGGCCTTCATCATCCCCTCAGGTTCAGCCAGATGTGCCGGTGGAGCCGGTATGAGGGTGTGATGAACCTAAATAATATATCG
>JBAMHV010000010.1:10215639-10230776 GCA_037177535.1 Pseudomugil gertrudae
GTTCAGCTTTGTTCTTGGCCTTCTTTGATTTAAGAAGACTTTCTTTTTTGGGTTACCTTCAACGTTGGGGAGGCTCTGCCGTTCTTGCATGCTGAGCGAGGAGTTTGCATAAGTGAGGAAGAGGAGGACTGTTCCTCATTTCAGTGGAAGCGACCCCTAGTGGTCGAACAGGAGTACTGCAGTGTGAGTCAGAGCGGCTTCCCCAGCTTCTGTGCTGCACTGTTGGTAACCCCCACTGCATCCAGCATACTTCCCCCTAAACCATGTCTGCAGCTCTTCTTTCCTACCGTTTTTAGCAACCTATTATGCCTTTGGTGAAGAGTATAGGCCCATTCATATTCTAAAAAATCATTTTTGGATTTTTATTATGACTTTTGCTTTTTTTTTTTATCTGCAGTTTTTGAGATTAAACATCTCCTTGCCAAAAAGACATTTTATATTTAAATAGCTTTTTAAAAAAAAAAAATAACCCAAAAGTACATGCATTATGGGACAAAGTGACCATGTATACATTATCAGTTTTGCAGCATTCTCCATTTTCTCCTTTCTGCGCAGTTCTTTTGTCTGTGCCATCAGCATCCTATATTATGTAAGGTAGCTATTGTCTCCTCTGTTCTTTGTGAAACTTCATTATAGGGACATAAACAGGACTAAAAGGAGCTTTTTTATGAGAATGTAGGAGGAGTTTTACATGTCTTGGAAGACTCCCCCTCCACCTATTACCTAATTGAGAAAAATGATGCAATTATACAAGAAGGATGCAGCCATTCATCAGCCAAGAGTGACAAAAGTTTGGCTCAGCACTGATGCAAGAATCTAGACTCTGATTCAAGACTAATATGCAAGTTTGTCACCGCAAACTGGATACATAATGAGAGTGGCAAGGTTTATAATTCTGACAATCATCTGTTTTCCAATATGATTTCTTTTCATTGTAGGAAAATGCAGATGTGTGAATGAGATGCATCCCTGTGTGTTGCTCCAGTGAAGCAGGGTCTTTTCTTCATCCTTGTGAATGTGCTTCCCCCTAGCGCTCTGTGTGTGTGGGCGGAGAGAGAGCACTGATGTTGTGATGAACACGCTTTATGACACGTGTTAGAGCCAATGATGCTGGCTTTAGGGGAAAAAAGGAAAAGTCAGGGTAAAAAATTGCACCCATTCTCTCATTTCACACACTTCTCGATCCCTCTGTTCTTTTTGTTCCTCTCATTCCAGCTATTCCCACAATACAGGGTTAGTTTTTTTTTTCTTGAACTTTTTGTAGTCACAGTATTATATAAACGGTAATGTGCTGCTTTCATCATCAGCTCAGGTTTTGTGATTTTATTTTTTAAATTTTATTTCTGTTCTCTCAGCTAGCATGACATGCATGTGTTTTTACATGTTTTTCAATTTAATTAAAAAAAAAATAATTGTTACAAGTGTTATGTATTTGAGCTCTCAACATTTCTTCACCTTGTTCTGACACGGGAGCAACAATTTTCCAAAATTGAAGGTAAAACAAGGTGAAGCCCCCTGTTGGACTGAGCAGCCCATACTGCTGCTGAATCACCAGTGCCTTTTTTTTTCAAGAAATGAATAAATAAATATTGCACATATCTTTTTTTAAAATGCTATTTCTCACTTCAAGTGAGAATGTTCAGCATCTACAACATAGTTGAGCTTATCAGTAATAAAGTAGCTGCTCAGTTATGCGTTTTTGACACGTACAATACTGGCCAGCCAGCATATTTGGAGTCTTAGGTTTATCTGCTTGTGTAAAGTAAAACTGCAAGGCATTCCAGAAAAGCAGATTGTTCAGGTATAAAGTATTGGATGACTTTGTAGGATGTTACCAGACAGAAATGTTTTGTATTTTGCTTTACCTAACTTGCATACCAATAAATATGTCTTCTGATAAACAGTTCAAGTTAGAGGTAGAAGACATGGTTTATGGGTTACCTTTTGCAGCGTTTGTGCTTTCAGTGTTTTGCTAAACTTAATTTTTATACTGCTGAAAGCTGCATCCGCAGAAAGTAAGTACATCTTAAGATATGACGAAACTGAGCTTTTTTTTCTACCTGGTAGACTAGATTTTTAGATAAACACTCTACTTTTTATCTAGTTTGTTTCAGCTTAGTCCTACTGTCTCTGGCAATGTGGATGTCTTTTTGTTTTTTTTAAAGAAGGAATGTGGCTATAGGAAAAAAAAACTGTCTGCTCTGTACCCAGACATAGATGCGGGTTGTATCTTGAACAGTTAACTGAATAAATCTTCTCTATTCCCTCTTGTCACTCTCCTCCCTTACCTCTGCTCTCCATATTCTCCAGCCTGATTGTAATTTTGCCGACTTTTTTAAAATCTTTGCGACTCTTATTTCGTCCTCCTTAAAGCAACACTTGTTTTTGAATAAGGAAGGTGGGGTGGATGAAGAGTGCATGCCTTTTGGATCTGCCTTTGCATCTTCTGAATCCATTTCCCCTTCTTTTTTTACTGAAGAAGGGAGGGGGATGCTTGTTGTCAGGAGTGTTTGGGGTGCGACAGATTACATAACGGTAGGGGCATACAAAGACTGCAGTCTCTCCTCACTGAATGATAATAGGGGGAGATTGCTTGATTGTAATGAAGGAGTTTAGGAACCGTGTTGATATAAATGCCGATTCACATGCATGTCCCCCTTCCCAGTTCAGTTTTCATCATCCGATCCTGCTTTTTGCATTTCTCCTCTCAGCTGCAGTGCTCATGCTGGTATCGTTGGTTTAGGTGGAGATTTCAGGACTCCTCAGCATCCCAGGCATCATGGTAATAATGGTAGGATTCTTGTTGGTATTCAGGTGTTGCGGCAGGCAGGCAAGCAGGCAGCTCCCAGACAAGGCAGTGCAGGCGCTGCTATTTTTACTCCTCCTGCTGCTTTTTTTAGACCCTCAGAATAGTGAGCAGGCAGCAGCAGGGGCTGCTCCACTGCTGTGGAGGGAGGGAGAGAGACTGAAAAGGCTGGGGGGATGTCGATACCCCTGAACGTGTTGTGCAGCATGAAGCATTGCACAAAGCTAAACTGCAGTGCAAACGCGCCCCCATCAGGATGCCTCAAAGCTAGCATTGCTGGACCAGTTTCTCAGAGGGGTTGGGAGGAGGGGAAACTGGGATAGAGCTGGGATAGAGAATGAATGTGTGACTGTGCTGTGTGCAGCTCTACATCTGCACACATTCACCCTGTTTGCATCAGTCCTGCTGTCATTCATGTGATTGCTTGCGTAGCTTTTCTGTTACGTTAGAGCTTTTCACCCGTGATGTAACTCTGTGCTCACGAGGGCTATTGGGATTCATACTGGAGAGCAATAGGATGTACGGCAAGTTGGACTAAATTAGAACACCCCCCACCTTTTTGTGCACATTTCTGTAATGAATCCTACACATTCTGAAATTTAAGGCTTTAATAATGTTCATAACTGCACGTCCTAGCCCCCACTTATTGCAGACACACTGTCCCCAGACATGTTTATTGAGAAAACGGTACTGTTATATAATGGATGGGAGGAGTACAGCATGAGGATTTAGGGAGTGCAGGAAAGGGTTGAAGGTTTGTTGCCTAACGCACAATAAAGTTCAACTCAGTGACTTTTTAGAGGAAAAAAACTGTCTATTTAAATTTTCTTTGGCACAGTTTGATTTAGTCCGAGTGGTTTAAACCTTTTAGTCTTAATTCGTGAAACAATAACTGCTATCATATTTGCACTCCTACTTTTTAATTAGAAGTTAAGCAGATTATTTTTTTTAACTTCCACTTTAAATACCTTATCAAATTGCGGGTGAGAGGATACAAAATAACATGTAAGGACAATTGTAGCTACACTGTGCTAATCCTAAAGGGATTGGTTCCTATAAGCCATCATTTTATGTGGAAAAGTGGACATCAGCAGAGAACCTGCAAAGGAATTTTTTTCTTTTAAAGTGCACACCTGTGAAAAGAAAATACAAATTGCTTTATTAAAATATGACCTGACTAACCTCAACAGATGTCAGACACGTAGCACACTAATAGAAACATTCAGGTTCAAAAGGTTTATCTGTACGTGCATTTTAACCCCACACAGGGAGGCATGCTTGTACTGCTGTAAGGTAAAACACTGATGCTGTATGTGTGTAGAGGCATTCTTGATGAATGTGTAGTGCTGTTCTGTGCGATTGAAACTCAGTCATGCCTTCAAATAATGTGCATCCTGTCTGCCATTTTGATGTTGATCTAGTGATAGAAATGTACTTAATGCACTGGGGCGTTAAGATGCATTTTATGATGTCGTTTTGTTTTTCTTGAAGGTACCCTTTGACCTAATTTGAGTCATTTTAAGTTGCATCTTATCAGCACTTTTGCTGCATATTGACGAGGGTTTTCAATTATTTTTCCCTTTTCAACCTTTTGTCACTCTACATTTGTGTTTTTTTTTTTTTTTCAGCTTCAATCAGCTGCAATAACCTCATTGTTAAAATAAAACAAACCTTATCCTCCTCTTGGTAATGGCGGTTTTCTCCCTCTTCCCAGCCATTTGTCTTTGCAGCAAGTGCACAACCCCCCTTCATCTTGATCTGCAGAGAAAGCGTGGTTTGGTACAATCCGTGCCCATTGAGGCTTTTCTGACACGGACTGTTTCATTCTTAACATGGGGATGTTTAAAAATAACCAGGGATTCTGCTCTCTTTTTCACTTTAGACTTTGCGTGACTCTCGCTCTCTTTCTCCCCTCATTCATTCATTACTTACTCGCTCTCCCTTTTCCTTTTCTGTGATCTCCATTCTGTCATTCTCCCTGACTCTTTCCTTCTACTTCGCTCCAGTTCTATTTTTAGCCACCCCAGGATCCCTCCCTACCTCACTTCACCCCCCTTCTTTTTCCTGCTCCATGTTCGTCATCACTCCCTCCTCTCCACATCCCCTCATCTTGTATTTTTTTTTTCTAGCTCTTTGCCAGAGAATGTCCTCTATCTCCTATTAATCTTTCATCAAGCCTTTCTTATACATTCATGATGCACACCTCAGTGTATGTGTGCATACATAAGTACCTCCAATTCCCATTTATTTTTTCTATTTTTAAAAAAAAATAATTTTGTTAGTAGTTTGAACTCCTTTCTTGCCCCCTACCACACACATGAACACGTACACCTATATATAAAATCTACCCATGATTTTTGATCATTCCAGCAGAGGCTGAGGTTGACTGGTAGGCTATGTTTAAAAATAGTACTCCTCTTTGACAAGGCGACAACAAACCCTGAAAACAAGAACATCAGCTCTTACAACAGCGATCCGTGTCTCCTCACACCCCAGCCTTCTTTACCTTCTCCACCTAGTTGGCCTTATGCAACTTTTTTTCTATTTTCCTTCTATGGGCAGATTTGTGTCATATGCAGTAGCAGGTATCAAGGTTACAATAATTAGCAAGGATTGGTTTATTGATTACCTATTATAGACTCGGTTAACCTCATCAGTTTTATTCTTTGATCTAGCAAATTTAATCTCCTTTTTGTATAATCAGCCATTTTAATTGTCTTTGTTGCACACTGATTTGTAATTGTTCTGAAATCTATACCTTTTTGGGTTATTTAGGCTTGCATGTAAGCACTCACAGTATTTTACTGAAGGGCTGTCGGCTTAATTAAGAGAACTTCCTTGAAAGAGTGAAGGTCAACTGCATTGCCAAAAAAATTCTTTGACCGTACTGTATTTCACTCGGAAAGATGTCTTTCTTAACTGCACGTTGATCTACTTAGATGACAGTTGCAGGTGGCCAAACCTGATGCAAACGTGTCTTATCTGAACAATGATCTTATGTGAACAAAGGACGTGAGTTAGAATGATTCACCTTACGGAAATTTGCTGAGGTTGTTTGACAAGATTATAGTGGATTTTCCTGAAAGCATGATGTCTATGCTATCATTTCTATGAACCATTATAGGCTTTAACTGTTGGACATGTGCTTACTCGTTTATATAAACCAAATTTAATTCTGCGTTTAAAAACTTTCACTGACCTTATCATCTTCTTTTTCACTCCAGTTGTGACCGGAGCCACAGATGGAATCGGGAAATCCTATGCGGAGGAGGTGAGAATTTCTGGATCCTGTTTTTATTTCCTTTCTTGGTACATCCATGACTCATGCACATATCTGTGCACTTCATGTTCACACAGTCCACAGTAGGAGAGGGCTCTTACAGGCCTGTTGCTGTTAGAGTCCGCACAAAAACATGTGCACACATTTGAAAACGAACGAGGGCTCCTACTGGAGCTCATACCCTGCCACATGTGTCGCCATATAAGTGTGGGATTGCCTGTTAGGGTCTTTTGCTTTGAGATGTTCTTGGTTCTACAATTGGCCGTCTGTTAAGCAACTCATGGCTGCAAGTGATCCTGTGTATATATCCTGATATTTTTTTCCTTTGAAAGTCTAGTTGAGGAGGGGGGATCCAAATACTGCTTTCCCATAGAGGTGGATTCATTTGAAGTAATTGGATTTACCGTACTTAGTGCGCATAAAAACCCATGTACCATAAGCTCCAGCCAGGGCTTTTGTGTACTTGGTGGTGCATGAGCAAATGACGACATGCAGAAGGACCACTTAATGCGCCATCACTGTCACTGCTGCATTAAAATCGTGATCAAATTTGTCCTTCTGATGATGACTGTTTTGCTTTCTAGCTGGCTCGCCGAGGGTTTGCCATGATGCTGATCAGTCGCTCCCAAGACAAACTGGATGACGTGGCCAGATCACTTGGTGGGTGTGCTTTTTTTTTCACACAATATTACAGAAGCCTACTTGGGGTTGAGAGCACTGTGTGTGTGGGATTATGTTTGTATGGGCAGGTAATGATGTGCAGTCTTTAAGTCAGTCTTATCAGTGTCTTACTTCCTGACTAAGGAAGTGTTTTAACTTGGAAAAATGAATTAACAGGAGTGAAAAATAGTTTGAAGGGAAAATTGTTGGTGGCATTATGTTAAAATATGGAATATGGTGTTTAGCTTTTACAGGTGTTTTCTGTTACATGAAGCCTGGGTGTCTTTTACTTCCTCTATTTTTTTCAGATGAGGAAAGATGGATCAAATATCTGCTCTAAAGAACAAAGCTGCTACAGCCTGTTCTTTTGGATCAGATAATTATTTGACACACCAGGTTTTCCTCATTCCAAGTCTTTGACACGTAGGACACCTGTGTCTATATGAAATGTGAAGGGGGGGTGTTCACCTCGCTTCTGGCAAGTCTCCAGATTTTTAGCAGTGCTTGAATGGTGAGCATGCCCCTTCATTGCTCTGTTAATAGTGCCCTCTCCAAGACTTACAGTCTTTCCATCTGTCTCTGACGTCTCCCACAGCGCAATTTCCCCTGTCGTGCTTCAAGTCCACAGAGGGGGCTGATGGGTAGTCACGAGCAGGGAGCGGCATGCCAAACTCCAGCATTCCTCCCTCACGATTAGCCAAAGAAAACCACCCTTCTTAGTTGCGTAACCTGGCAACCCTCCTGGTCCCACCTAGAATTTTGTTGTGCATGCCTCCTCATTTGTTGCCATCTGATTTTTGCATATCAACTCCAAATTTCTCCTTTTTGATTCTGGCCACTTAAAACTTTTTACCACTTTTTTTTAACCCCCATGTCACCAGCTGCTTTTACTACCTTCTCTGTACATGATGTGCACAAACATGCACACTGATGCTTCTGGTCTTTACTGAGAGACCTCCCAGCAACTCTTTCACCTATATGTTGTATGACTCTTTGGATAATGGATTCTAATTGCAGCAGCAGTGAAACATGAGGTACAGTGGTAGAAGACCACTCGGCTGGTTTGTTGCCACACAGCACCCTCTTCAGTTCCAGTCTGACAGTGACTGGTGTCGTGCTCCTTTCATTTAAATGGGTGCAACATTTTAAAATGGAAATGCTCTGCTCAAATAGTTGTTACCTGATTTTTATGAGCATGTGGCATATGGCCCACACAGAAGCGCTGACCTTTGCGTGCAGTTGAATTTGTCAGTGTGGCTGATTGCTGTAGATTTTTCTGTTGAAACTTTGTGAATAACTAAAACACTTCTTCACTTCCTTCTTCTTCAGAGGGGCAGTTTGGAGTGGAGACCAAGACAATTGCTGTTGACTTTGGCAAGACGGATATCTACCCCAAGATTGAGGCAGGGCTTTCTGGTCTGGAGATCGGAGTTCTTGGTAAGAGCTGCTGGTTGCTTTTTCATTTCCTGTTAATTTTTACCCTTTTTTTTTAACATAATGAAATTATAGACCAGATGTATTTATCCTCCTGCTCTGTGCAGATAATTAGTGTGGAGAGGATATGATATATTGCCATTAAAGATGCAAACATTTTTGGGCAAACTTTTTGTACTGTCATGATGTACATTCAGGCAGTTTGATATACCGTATCTTACGTTTGCAGATGCTGAGATGTAGTCATAAGTAAAATTGAAATGAAAACATTTCTTATGAAGTCAAAGGTTGCTGTGGCATTCATGCAGTGATTGCTTTAAGTCATAACTTATTGCTTCTCCTAGTCAACTGATAGCCACTGTTTGACTTTTTAAGGTCCCTCTTACATTTCAGCTAATACTTGCCATTATGCGTTTACAATGTGCTGAAATACCCGATGTTAACTGTAAGTATTTAGACTCTGTACTTTTACATTGTACTTTTCAGCTGAACATTTACAGAACTCTTTGTTCTTTTTTTCTGATACAAGTTGTGCTCCACTGGTTGCAAGGTGTGGCTGTGTCTAGTACTTTGTAGATTCCTTTCTTTAGCTTGTTTGTGTTTGCTGCCACCTTGTGGTAATGATTTAGGATAGTTTGAGCTCTCTTTATCCATAATGTTTTAAGAGCCATGTCTTCCTCTGTATGGATGGAAGTAAAATGTTTTTTTTTTGTCTTAAACAGTGAATAATGTTGGTGTGTCCTACCCTTATCCTGAGTACTTCCTCCATATTCCTGATCTGGATAACGTGAGTAGTCCTTATTTGCTGCCTGATTTCTGTGCCTCAGAAATTGACAATAAACTAGGGACTGATCTGCTCTTCAGCAGCATATTTCTTTTGTAGATAACTGAGGCTTTTTGTGTGTGTGTGTTATAGTTTATCACCAATATGATCAACGTCAACATGACCTCAGTGTGCCAGGTAAGAATATCTGTCTGGAACAATTTTTTTTTTTTAAATCCACTTACGGTACCACATTTGTTACAAACTAACCATCAATATCTGTGCAAGTGTTGATTTAAAGCCAAGTCATGGCATTTTTTTCTTTTCCTTTTTCTTCTCCTCTGCTGTTTTTCTACCATGGTACCTGCAGTGTCTCAGTTGTTCCCAAAGCAACCGTGGACTACACCAACGCTGTCTGTACTCTCCACCCACGCAACTCTCTTTTTGCTGGTTTCTGCTTGTCTCTCATGCCCTGCTACTTTTAGTCTTCTTTTTTTGTAATCCTCCTATTCTGTACACCCATTGTGTTCTTTCATGAAATTGGATATGCTATTGTTAATTTTGGCTTTTTGCCTTTTTTTGTTTTAAAGATGACTCGTCTTGTGCTGCCCAGAATGGTTCAGAGGTGAGTTAAATGATTGGCCTCCATGTTCTGCGACATGACTGCAGTCAAATATCAGTGTGGTAAATAATTGGACTGTAGCACAGAGCTTTGAAAGACACCTTAATAATACAGGAACCTTAGTTTTGTTTGAGCAACAGTATTTAGGAGATGTTTTTATAAAGGGGTCTCTTTTTTTTATTATTATTGGGAAGTGGGACAAGAAATCCTCACAGCCTTCTCCATCACTGCATCTCTTTACCTTCCTTTGTTCGCAATGCTGACAAGCTTTCAATTCACACAAAGTGCTCTTCCCACCTGATTGGCTGATCAGTTCCCATGTGACGCCTCCTGGCCAATGACTGCATAGGCACATTTGATGCCGTGTGAGGCTGGAGCGTCTCCACTACATCGCTGCAGCAACAGGCTGCCATGGAAACGCACACAGGCACTACCACACGGTTTAAATGAGGGAAATATTAATTTTTATATTTCTTAAGGTGCTAAATACGTATAGATGGAATGCCCACTGGCTTGGAAAAACATTGAAAAGTTGTGGATGAAAAAAGAGGATTAGGGGGATGTTGAAAACATCAAGAGATGCAGTGCTCTGGTATTGGTACATTTACTGGTCATTTAGAAGTGTGCTACAACTAGTGGTGGTGGTGTGGTTTTTTTACCCTTTATTTTTGTATATTTGAATGTTGATCCAAAAAAAAAACCCTCAAAAACAAACTACATTTTAAATTGTTTCTCAGGTCCAAAGGTGTGATCCTTAACATCTCTTCTGCTAGCGGCATGTATCCTCTCCCTTTGCTGACGGTCTACTCTGCAACCAAGGTGTTTGTTTATACTGAGCTTGTGTCACATGTAAAGCAGTCTCTTTTGGAAAAGATTTTGACGTAGCATTACCTTGATATATGAAACTTTCCCCTGCTAATTTCTCCACTTGTCAGTGATGACAGTTTTTTTATGTTTAATATTGACCATGTTTTATTTTGGGTTTAGGCCTTCATGGATTTCTTCTCCCGTGGCCTTCAGGAAGAGTATAGGCGTCAGGGCATCATCATCCAGGTGGGTGTGGGGTTTGTCAGATCCATCTCACACTTGTACAAAAACAATGCTTTTTAAATTGCCCACCCTACACACACTCGCATCCCCCTCCCTCCAGCCCTTTTTTTAAAATTAAGAGCTAATATGGAAAAGTATTATAAACAAATCAAATGGTACTCTGCTGCCATTTTTATGGTGTTGTTTAGTGAGCGGATACACTGCTCACATCGGCTAAACATTTGCTCTCTGCAGATTGAAGGAGACCACAATTTTGAGCAGTGACGTTTAAGAAAATATCTTCTAAAGACTTGATTCTGTTTTTAGCACTATGGGATGTCTATTCATGCGCCACCTTGTGGCCGCAGAGTGAAAAATCTGTTTCACAGTATTTCTGTTTCAACTCTAACACCAGGAATTAGGCCTACAGCAGTTTATTGCAATGTTTTGATTTTATTTTAGTTGAAATGTAATTATATTAACTTGTATGAGATGCAAATCTGTATGATTTTTTTTTTTTAATTTTTCAAGCTAATGTCACATGTTTATATTTTTCTTTTCTGCAGAGCGTGCTGCCCTTTTTTGTGGCCACCAAAATGACTCGCATCAGGAAGCCTACCCTGGATAAGCCCACCCCAGAACGCTATGTGGCAGCTGAGCTCACCACTGTGGGTCTGCAGAACCAGACCAATGGCTACTTCCCCCATGCTGTCATGGTAAATGTATATTCTTTTTTTTTTTTGTGATTAAAAAAAAATTAACTGGTTTCTTCAGTAGCTGATTTTTATTTAAAACCATCAAAGGGTTACCCTAATTTTAATTGCATTTTGGAATTTATTTACTTACATACTTTACAAGTTTCCCTTTATTATTAATTATTTTTGTAGTTAAAAAAACTTTTTTAGGATTATTCAATTAAATTTTATTTATATAGCCCAGTATCACAACAAGGTTGTCTCAGAAGCCCACAGTTAATGACACTACAGCAGACATAACACACAATAAACACATGTAATGACTACACTAAACTAAACGGACCCAGGACATAGCTTTCCTTAGACCCTTTTTCTCGGTAAGGAAAAACTCCTAAAAAACCCAGTTGTGGGGATAAAAAAACTAAGAACCCTCACAGAGCCCACATTGAAGGAGAGATCCTCTCCTAGGATGGACGGGCAAATGTGCCTGTTATCACTTAGCTCATTTACATTCTAAAATAACAGTTCAGGTTTGTAGCCTGCAGCAGTTGGTCTTCATCCAGACAGGGGAGTGGGGGTGTGTAGGGTGAGGGTTAGGGTCCATTGGTCGGGACAGGAGCACAGACTGGGTCAGCTGAGGTCCAAACATCATTGGCACATCCATCAGCAGCCAGGCATCTGAAACTGTCCTCACTCCCCCAGAGGGGAGTGGGAGAGAGGGACAACTTGTGAACAGCAATGAGCTAATCAGAGCTTTTGACCTATAAAACAGCCTAGCTTCAGTTGTGTAGTTAACCCTGTTCCTCACTGACCACATCATAAGCTTTTCCAAAGAGGAATGTTTTAAGCCTAACCTTAAATGTAGAGACTGTGTCTGCCTCCCTCACATGAGCTGGAAGCTAATTCCATTTAACAGGGACTTGGTAACTAAAGGCTCTACCACCAACTATACTTTTTAGAAACCCTGGGAACCACTAACAGTCCTGCATTATGGGAGCGCAGTGTTCTCTTTGGTTGATACGGCACTATAATATCACTAATGTTGGATGGAGCCATACCATTTACAGCATTGCATGTTAATAAAAGGATTTTAAACTTGATTCTAAAAGTTTTGCATGACGTACCTCTGTTATACCGGGGGTGTCATCCTCCAGTCCGCGAGGGGCCACAATCCTGCAGGTTTTCCATCTGTCCCTGGTTCAACACAGCTGACTCAAGTTGATCATCTGAACTTCATTGGTTTTTGTATCTATTTAATGGAAGCCAGGTGTGTTGGAACAGGGATACATAAAAAAAAATCTGCAGGACAGTGGCCCTCGAGGGCCAACTTTGGGCACCCCTGGTGTAAACTGTTTATTTCATTGTGAAATGTATATTTGATTAAGTCTTGCTCTTTAGTCTGCTATTTTATAAGTAATGCTTAAAAATCCAATGTTGATATATTCACAGGGCTGGGTGACCACCAAGATGGTGCCCACCAGTATTGTCATTTTCCTGGGAGCCGCAATGAACCGCCGACAGCGTACAGGATACCTGTACAGGAGGAAGCAGCGAGAGCAGAAGAATGGATCAAGTTTGAAAGCCGAATGAGAAGGCTGGTTTTGACCCCTTGCACTGTTTTGTATACATATAGAAAGTGTTTTGTTTGATCATCCAGGGCTGCCTAAGATTGAATCTTTTGGTGCCTTTTTGATAAAAGCTCACATCAGAGCATGTGCTCACTTTGTTTAGATTTGCAACTCTCTGGCTTTATTGGTCTGTGGAAAAGCAGCCAAAAAGGTCTGACTGTGTAATGATAAATTGATGTTTGAAAGGATTATTATTATTATTATTATTCTTATTATTATTATTATTATTATTATTATTATTAAAAATAAGACACTGATGGTGATTCTAACACAGCAAAGCAAGTGATGTGTTTACCCTGCTGTTATAAGCAGTGGAAAATGGTGATGGGCTTCTTTTTTACATAGAATTATTTATTATATATTTGTATAAACGAATGAGCCAAACCCAGACCTTTGGAAAAAGACACATTATTATTGTTGGGTGTTTTTTGTATTGGTTGCTGTGGTTTGTCACATGTTTTAAGTTTGTCATTGTTCAACAGTGCCTTTGTCGTGACACTATTGCTGGAAATGGTCATATTCAGTGACTGGGTATTTGGTAGGTTTAATTTATGAAAGACTAATCAACTGCTTGAAAAAATTCTTGATTTCTCATTTTTTAAATTTCCTCTGTTTACAAAAAATATTTGTGTGCTCTGATATGATTTGACATGGTTATAAAACACTGCTTGATGTGCAGCCATTGTCTCTCCAGTTTAAGGTTTTAACATCAAATTTGGAAGTAATATTAAATTGGCTTTAGTTCAAATGTATCTTTATTACTGTTAAAATGATTTGCAATGGGGGATGTGCTCCTTTTTTAATATGGTAAATTCAGTACCCATATAATGTGATCTGATCTGTGCCTTAAAGTGGTTTCATAAATGTTTTTCTAAAGTATTTTTATATGCTTGGAAATGGTTAAAAATCAAAATGCACAGTTTAGTTATTCTGGAGATTTTTTTTCTACTGTTTGCTAATAAAAGCTTTAATAAAAAAAAATGAGGCTGCTTTCTTTGTGTGAAGCCTATAAAGCCCTGTTTTTCATATACCCATTTCTAGACTGTTGTATGGAGTAGGCTACTAATCTTTTATTGTCAAAAACTTGTGATTCAGCATCACTTCTAAGGACACTTAACCTTTTCCGTCTGATACATTGCATTACAAAACTATTTAAAAAGTGCAAATGCAAGATGAAGTTGATGTATTGGCATTGTTTACAACTGAAATGACAATCTGATAAAATAACTGGTAGCTAGTATAAACTATGCTAATTGTAAAAAAAAAAAAAAAAAAAAAGCATAATATTCAAGGATTGGTTTAGTAAAGGTTCAGAAAGAATGACTTAAATTTTTTTGGTAAAGCACTTTGAATAGTCTTTTACAAAAATGTAGCATACAAATAAACTTGCTTTGTCTTGTCTGGAACTGGGGGGGCAAAAGACGAGGTGGAACCAATATCAAGTCTGTGTTGTGGTAGAACGCGTTTTCCAGTAACTCACTATGGCTGCTAGTTAACTGCCTGTCGAGTGTATATAGATGTAAAGTTTCTTTATTCCCCATAAGTTTGAGTGGCCAGTAAGGTGAGTTTCGGAAAATGTTTCTTAATCTTAAACACGTAATCATTTGTAGTCTTGGTTTAGCTTAAAGCTTCGGTTACTTAACGGACAGGTGCATCTCTACTGAGACGGTAGTGCTAGGTTGTTTTATACCTTCAAATATGCTTAAATTTAAAGCCTTCAAAATTAGTTGGATTGACAGAATAAAATATTTAAAAACCAACACAATACAACCCTCAAATATAAATTAATATTTGATAAACCCACGCGCTAATCAAATACTTGAAAACGAGTGAAGTGTAGAAACGTATATAATTATCACACAATAAGACAATATCTCAACTGATTCCCCATATAACGCATTCAGTTGCATTAATCAATAATAATACATTTAATGCATTTGTATATTCTCTATTGGGATGACTGCATTTTCACTGACATTTTCCTCCACATTAACCCCATATTGTCACAAGAAGCCATAGATCAGGGTAAACCATTCCAGTCCTATGAGAGCCAAAATCCAGCAGGCTTTTTATGCTTCTTGTCTCCAAACCTGACTCGCATTGAGTTACTGTGATATGCTACTAGCACAGGGGTGGGCAATTCCAGTCCTGCAAGTGTTAGGACTTTACCTGCTGAAACACACCTGATCCACATCAAACTTAATTAGCAGACTTGTGCAG
>JBAMHV010000010.1:10231263-10244003 GCA_037177535.1 Pseudomugil gertrudae
AGCAGACTTGTGCAGCACTTAACATCACACTCTACACAAGTCTGCTAATTACTCACTGATTTGATTCAGGTGTGTTTTAGCAGGGAACGTCCTAACACTCGCAGGACTGCAGCCCTCGAGGACTGGAATTGCCCACCCCTGTGCTAGGGTAATTTATTTGAGCCAGGTTTGATGAAGTAAGAATACATGGAAAACCTGCTGGATCTCTTGTAGGACTGGCACGAGGAATGCTGTCATAGATCATAGAAAAAGAAAATGTGTCTTGAGAGAAGTGGAGAAATGCTAATGTTATTTTTGTCTATGCAGAATTTGTTTCCATGTTGAACTCCTTTCACTTGTTTCTGATATCCCAAAGTTGATGTGATGTCAGATAAGCGTCAGCGTGCACGAGTCCAGGGATCCTGGGCCAAACAAATCCCAAAACAGTCAGATCCAACAGGTAGTTTATATTGTGAAATATGCAACTCCTCATATATCTGTTACCAAATCAGAAAAAAAGATTTGAACCCATTCACTGTTTGGATGCAAATCAAATAATTTAGTTTTTCTCTATTGCTTGTGTCTTTGTTTACGCAGGTAGGCCTATAGTCCCAAACAGTAATGCGTCTGAAAACGCTAACGTAGTCTCTGGCTCTTGGAGGTTTGGTAACCAGAAAACATCTACAACTTTTGAGTTTCACCAGCCCGTTATGGTAAACTATGAACTATTAGATTATATTTCTTCTTTATATGATTATAAATCCTAAGGTTGTTGATTGTCATTAATTGTATGTTATTCACTGCAGCAAGTTAGAGATGTTCCAGCAGAGAAGGTGATAGAGTAAGTTATACATTACTAACCTCTACCTATATTTCCTAAAATGATTTACTTTTTTAAATGATATGATCCTTTGTAGTCTAACCTGGTTTTAAAGTACACACAGGGTAACAAAACTAACTTTGCTTTTGACAGGAAAATGGGTGATTATGAAATCAGCCATGGACCATCAGGAGTATCACTGTAAGTACATTGTTATTAAAAACTCATCTTTCTCAATTAAATTAATTTAAATCTAATGACAATCATAGAATGGTTGTATTTACAGTATGCAAATGTTTTGTGTTGAAACATGTACTTTATTTCTACATCCAGTAGATGGCAGTGATTACACAAAAAATAAGCTCAATTTTCTATATGCTAGCTTGGAAGAGACAAATGCCTCATTATGTTGTAGTTCAGCAACATCTGTTGTCTAATATTTTAAAAAAAGATGATAGTTATTTGTATTATTTGCATGTAAATGAGCATTATTTCGACCAAATGGTCTAAATCAGTGTGTATCAGTCACATACTCAGTCAAGTATCAGACTGCAGCCTAATTAAAAATGTATGAAGAGAATTAATGAGACCTGTTAAAGAACAAATACTGCCAACCCTTATAACAAAAAGAAAAGTGGGCCCAAATTCTTGCACAGCCATGCAAAAGACTAATAACATTTTACAGAAAACAAATGCTTAAAAACCTTTCTGCATAAGATGGTTTTGTGAACCTATAAACTAAATGATGTTCTTATTTTAACCACTGCTTCTGCTTTGGGTTAGTTTCTGTTTAAAGGTCTTCTTTGGTGTCATATGCTGTTATTCATCTATGGTTGTATTTACCTGTAAAGGCCTGTTGTGGTTTTAATGAATATTTTTAAAAATATTGTGATATATGTAAAACATTAACTTAAAGAGTACTTTTTTTTATATAAATTTACAATTATATTATTGTCACACTTTTGTTGTTTTGTGTTTGATTGAACAAGGTCTGATTTTTAAAGTCAGCTTAAATCTTAAAAATCTCTTGTTTTTTTGTTTTTGTTTTCTTTAGTGATACTAAGTGATTTTTTTCTTTCAATGCATCCAGACTACGTCTGCACCCTGGCTTTATTTCCCAAGAAGAGGCAGACTGGGTGTTTAGTAAGCTGCTGGCAGAGCTCCCCTGGTCCCAGAAGACCAACTACAGACAGGGTGAGCGCCACCTACTTAACAATAAACAATATGGGAATGGTGAAGCTACTTTCTTTAGCTTGTGACTTATCAACTAGAGCTGAAATTGTTCTTCCATTGGAGCTACTTGTTCATATGTCAAAGCTTAATTTAGTTTAGTTTCTCTTAGACAACATCTTATCTACTTCATATTTCATATGTTTTATTGCACATATTTGGTTTTGCATTTGTTTTGTATTCATGTAAGTTATATTTACATTTTTACAAGTTTGTACACTCTACTGTGAGAACATTTCCAAGGTGTCCATAAGCCTTTCTCATTGCATGGTGGTAATTTGTATGTACTTTATGTCTCAAAACAGCTGGAATACAAGACTTATACATTGTATTCAGACTATGTACAATGAGCATGTTGAGCTGAAGCCACACTTTGTCTCAGGGCTCGGCTTTTCTCTCAGCTGGCTCTCATCCATCTTATGTGCTGTTCTGTGATAGCTCCATCGCAGACAAACAGCATGATGCAAACAAGGGATGCAATTTCTTAACAGACACATTATGTAATCTTTTATTAACCATTCTTCAGTTTGTCAACAAAGTCACCTGACATTTGGGTGAAGGAAGAGCTGAGAAAATCCTGTCTGGCTTCAACGCAGCCTTTAATCAGACTTATTCGATTTTTCCAGCCTCTTGGTCTCAGGACCAATTTTCCTCTGATATCATGCATTTTTATGGAAAGAGTAAAGCTTTTGACAGTTGATAAATGACTATGCATATTTCTAAATATTAGCTCTGTAGGCCCTAAATAATTCAGTGCCACTATTATTGATGGCTGTTTAAGATGTTTGCTTTGGTTTCACTGTGTTCCTGCACTAAAGGACCAACCAAAATACACTAATGGCTGAGAATTAGTTCTCGGAAGAGAGCTGGTTGTTGCTACAGAAAGAGAGCTGCACCCAGATTTAAAGAGGTAAACAGCCACAGATAAATTAGATTTAGATGTTTAGGTTACTTTCTGCTTGAAATAAACAGTGCTGGTAGATGATTATAGGGTCTGTGTGTTCACACAGCAATAGTAAACATTAAGAAGAAATGTTCTCAATTTTCAGGCCTGAAATGGTTATTCAGTTAATGATGCAACATAGAGAATGATCCTTGTTTGTTTTTTTTCTTTTGGGCTTTTGTAATCACTTGAAGTCACTTACACCTACTGTTCTCAGACATATTTCTGGGAAATAAAATTAAAAACATTATTTTCAATAACATTTTTGTGGAAATTTCAGACTTTGGTTATCCAAAAACATAATTTTTAGTCTCTGTACCCAAACCCAGGAGGGATTTTGCTGACTTTGTTTGTTGGTTTTGTTTACTTGATCTACTGCATAAAATAGCATTAACATAGTCATTCTGATTAATTACTGTTGACCCAGGTCATCACTGCAAAACACATTTTTCTCTCATTTGACTTGTCTGGTTAAATAAATGTTATAAAAACAAACAAAAGTAACAAGATGTTTTTTGATTTAAGCAAGTGTGTGTGTGTGTGTTTTGGGGACTAGGGGAGGCATATGAAGAGCCCAGGCTGACCTGCTGGTATGGGGACTTGCCCTATACGTATGCCCGCTCCACTATGCCTGCCAACACAGAGGTTAGATAACTGCATTATGACTCAAAGGAACATATTGTCCCACAGCATCTTTCTCACTTTTATTTTATGTGAGTGTTTTTTTCCCTTTTCCTTTTTGTTATTTTTTTAAGCTCCTCTTATTTTTATTCTAATTTTTGTGTATATATATATATATATATATATATATATATATATATATTGTTCACCTTTTTAATTTTTTAAATATTGTCATCTTTCAGGATGACCCTTTTTATTCAGTTATGCTCATTTCTCTAACTAAATTCTTGTTTTTCTTGTTTCTTAATAGTGGCATCCATTGCTGGTATCTCTTCGAAAGGCAGTGGAGCACATGAGTGGATGTAGCTTTAATTCCCTGCTGTGTAATTTGTATCGGGATGGGCATGACAGCATCGGCTGGCACAGCGACGATGAGGCCTCCTTGGGTGACAAACCTACCATAGCCTCCCTCAGTTTGGGTGACACCAGAGTCTTCAGTCTCCGCAAGCAGCCATCACCAGTGAGATGATGGTTTACATTACTCCAAAAGCCTGTATGTTTATTCTTCAACTGGGACTACATTCATCCATCCATTCTCCTGCTTATCCGGAGTCAGGTCGAGGGGTCAGCAGACTAAGGAGGGAAACCCAGACGTCCCTCTCTCCAGCCACATTTGCTACCACATCAGTGGGAATCCCGAGGTGTTCCCAGGCTAGCCGAGAGATATAATCTCTTCCCGGGTCTCTCCTGCGGTCTCCTCCCACAGGGACGTGCCCGGAACACCTCACCAGGGAGACATTCTAACCAGATGCCCGAGCCACCTCATCTGGCTCCTCTCAATGTGGAGGAGCAGCGGCTCTACTCTGAGCCTCATTTCAGCCGGGACATGGTTGGAGCTCTGCCGAAGGTGGGAGTCCTTATTTCTCTGACACGGGACTCTGCCAGATGTTCCAAGCCAATCCTGATGACACGTTTGGGCCTGCCAGGCCTGACTGACATCCACCCCCATTTTCTGAGCCAACTCTCCACCAGGTGGTGATCGGTCGACAGCTCCGCCCCTTTCTTTACCCGAGTGTCCAGGACATGCGGCCTCAAGCCCAACAACAACTACAATGTCGATCATTGAACTGTGGCCCAGCACGTCTTGGTGCCAGGTGTACATGTGGACACTCTTATGTTGCAACATTGTGTTCATTATGGACAGTCTGGCAAGTACAGAAGTCCAATAACAGAAGACCACTCTGGTCAGATTGGGGGGCTCATTTCTCCCAATCCCACCAGGTCTCACTGTCACCACCCACATTGGCAGTGAAATCTCCCAGGAGGACGAGCGAGTCCTGGGAGGAGTGCTCTCCAGCACTCCCTCAAGGACTCCAGACAGTACCCTGCACTTCCGTTCAGTGCATAGGCATAAACAACAGTCAGGACCCATCCCCCCCCACCCAAAGGCAGAGGAAGGCTACCCACTCGGAAGACGGTCCAACCCTTCTATAGGCATAGAGGGTACTGGTTTCAGAGCTCAAGTCGTGCATTGAGGTGAGGTCTAGCCAGAACCGCTTAACCTCACGCACCAGCTCAGGCTCCTTGCCTTAGAGAGGTGACGTTCCACATCCCTAAAGCCAGCTAATGCAACCGGGGATCAGACTGCCAGGGCAACCGGCCGCCACTCGGCTCACACTGCACCGGACCACTACCCCCGCCCCATCAGGTGGTGAGACCACGGGAGGGGTGCCCTTCAGGCTTAGCCCGACCAGACCCCATGGGCAAAGGCCCAACCACCAGATGCTCACCCTCATGGCCCCGCCCTCCGACCTGGCTCCGGGGGGTGGGGGTGGGGGGTGGCTACATCATATTTCAAATCTACTTTACACAAGCATAGATGGAGTATGCGAATGATGAGCACTAAATATTTGAATATTGTCTCAAGTTTTACTTCTTTTTTTAAAGAGCAAAATCTTCTTTAGTACATATAAAATGTATCAGCATTTTATGATTTTGTTGAAAGTTTGGCTTTTCTTATTACTCACTAATTTAAAGATTTGTTTAATATTGAAAAAAATCTTCATATGGGTTACAGGATTTATTCATTGTACTTTTTGTGTTTAATTTCAGGAGGACAACGGTGACTACACTTATGTGGAGCGGATTCGGATTCCTCTGAGTCACGGGACTCTTCTGCTGATGGAAGGAGCAACACAGAATGATTGGCAGGTATGTTTCACTAATACAATGCAATGCAAATGGCCAAGAAAGCAGAAGCTTGTGTGTTTAAAAATATCCTGCATTAATATGAGCAGTAGGCAGCACCAGTTATGTGGAAGTTTTGGGTGTTTTTGTTTTGTTTTATCTTTGCTGTCTTATCTTTTTTTATTATTATATTTTTATATATAATAAATTTTTGCTATATTGTAAGCTGGTTTTACCTATCTAACATGCTCTGATACAATTATGTATCACAGTAGAGGGGAAAAAAATGAGTGGTCATTTTACTTTTTTGAGACAAGATACAAAAGATGTATCTTTTTTTTTACACCTGGGACATATACTGTGCTAAGCAAGATTGGTGGTCTAGGTAACAAAGGTTTAGCTCCTGTTATTCCTTACTGGGGATGCTGGGAACATAACCTACCATGGAGCAGTATAAGAGATCAGCACATTTAAAGTACCACCTTTTGCTCAAATAATTCTCCAAGAAAACACACACAAAAAAATATAAAAACAAAGATGATGGTGTGTGGACGGTGAGAGTTTCTTGTTCTCTTTAGATCAAATGTCCACTGTACTGTTTGATTTTCACTCAAGCTTTATGGTTAAGAGAGATGTGTTAATGATCAGTAAATAAATGTTAAATCTACACCATTCATTCATAGAAAAAAAGGGTATTGGAGGGTGAAATCTCTGACACAAAGTAATGATAATTTACGAATAGATATCAGCGATGAGTATCACTGACTGTTAGTTTATATACAAATCCATAAGGCATCCATTCATTCTCAAGTCCACCATTTTCCCTTACTAAAACATTGTAGATGTAGAATAATGGTTTAAAGGGCACAGTGAGACAGAGAGAGAATGAAAGAAGTTTGATGTGTAAAGCAAAACAGGATAAGGTCACAGGTGTTTTATAGCGACACCACCCCCAGTAGCTCAGCAAACGTTTCATTGCTCTCTAGTGAAAGAAAATCATTAGACCCATTAATCTTCCCTCTGTTATTGCATTCAAAGCCAACCCAACAAACCATCTGGCTCAGAAGGAGAAGCTTTGTAGAAGAGAGCATTAAATATTTACCTAAATCTAAAAATCGTGATCATTTTTCAAGTAATTCAGTTGTTTTAAAATAGATTTGCAACTTTTTCTGCCTTTTCTGGGTTTTTCCTCTTGGAACTGAAGTGGAAAAGTGTCTTGTGATCTGTTGTGTGTGTGCGCGCGCATGTGTGTGTAAGAGAATGTGTGCCTGTGTTTAGATTCATAAATAAAACAAGTTATTCTTCTTCTATACAAACGGTCCAAACATTAATGAGCCAAACTTGATTTAAGAGGGGAAAAATAAAAAATAATTTAAAAAAAGATTATATAAGCATGAATAAACCTGACTCTTATCTCATATGCCAGATGGTTAGAACATAATACTGGTGTGCATTGTCACATTGTCTTGATGGTTTTGTACCAGCAAAGCAGACCCCCAATTCAAAATGCAAACATTTTATCTATTGTTTCTTTGCGCTCACTAATTTACTTCATATGTTAAATACTTTATTCATTAACACTTTAAGGCCTGACCCATTAATAAATGGTAAGAAAAGTAAAATAAAAAAGTTTAAAATGACATCTTTATTTGGCCCTTACACAAAAAGTAAAACAAACTTAACATGTGATAAGTGAACATTATTATTGTGGTCTTCTGCTCCTGCTATCTATTAGGGAACAGATTGTGTTCAATGGGATTTTGAGCAAAGTTTTTACCATATAGCAGTGGAAAATGTCTGCAAACTGTTTTGAAATGTGTCATGTTGGGCTTCGTAGTGTTAAATTGTATTGTAAAATAAACAGTTCAAGTACTTTCTGATCATTTACCACTCCACCAGTTAAAAAAAAAACAAACATGACCCTCTTTCTCCACCCTCATCAGCATCAGGTGGCTAAAGAGTACCATGACAGAGGCTCGCGGATCAACTTGACCTTCAGAACAATCCAGCCAGAACCACAGGGCTACAAGCCAGGCACCAAGATGCGATTCACAACCAAGCAACCATAGATTCCCCTCAGTCGGCAACTAGTGAGTCAGGAGGCCTACAGTGGTTCAGTCATGAGAAAAATGTGGAGTTGTGGACAAGGGGGCAAAGGGAGGGGATGGTTAGTTTCTGCAGGGAGACAAAAGTCATGTGGTCTCATAATTCACTTTTTACCTAAACAGTATAGTCTGTATCAAAGAAATCCAACAATCCTGTTTAGTCACAGACGTATGAAGAATATCTGGGTTTATTGTGGATTTTATTTATTCAGCGCAGACAGAAGATTTTATCCCGATGAGGAATATCTTAAAAGTAGCCTGTTTCCATCTTTGGATTTGTTTGTGCCAAACTTCAATCTGAACAAACATCATATTAGATGGGACATTTTGTCTAAGAGGTGAATGTCTGCTCGTTGTTTCTTCGTGAAAGCCAGTTATAACCCGGCAGTACACAATGTCCACTTTAATACTGTCAAAAATGTTAATGATCTTCTGTCGTGTTGAATGAGGAGAGCTTTTTGGAGAGAACATAGCTGCTATTAAAAACAAGAGAAGGTTGAGTGGCACTTGGGTGATTTGCACAACTCTATTTAATTGTTAATTTAAGTAAGACCTGTCCGTTTTACTCAGATGTTGGGCAGCAAAAAGTAAACCCTTTACTCAGAAGCACTGAAATAAAACCGTTTCAGCAACTCCTTTCCAGAGAAGTACTGATTCAGAACTGTGTTTTGCCAATATAATTTCTGATCACTTGTTTTTATTTGATCAAAATGGTCTATTTTGGTCTGTTTAAAGATCCTGAATGTTTCAAAGGCATAAAAGGCAAGTGCAGTCTCAAAACTGGCACCAGTTAATTATTAATAGTTATGTTCTTGTTCTTGTTGGTAATGTTGTGTGGCTTAAAAGTAAGTTAGAAAGTTTTAAGAAGCTCTGCATTTTGTTATCCTTTTTTATTGGAGCATGTTTATTGTAAAATTCAGACTAATTTCATTCACGTTGTTTTTTGTTCCTTAGTATGTAATTACAATTTCCTGTTAAACCTGTTTTTGGTCTGTCTGAATGTTGACATCTAGATATGATCCTTTTCATATGATCGTTCCTGTTAACTACAGAAATCTGCAGTCACATGTGAGGAGTTTCCTGCAACTGTGAAAACATCAACAGTTCTAATAATCTTAAATAAAAATGGTCAAATTAAAAACATGTTTGGAATATAACAGGCTGATGTAGAGGGTGACATGTTCAGGAGCTGTTTAAACTGTACAGTGCACTGAAAAAACAAAGTGTCTCATTTAAGATATTAAAATATACTCACCTTGTGTTTGAAAATATTCATGACAGACTTTGTTGCTCTATGTGCAAATAGGAATATTTATCATTTCCATCTGCAAAGCATTATGCTTGGTTATTTTTAGCAAGGAGGCAAGAAACACACCTGTGCCCTGTCGGCTCCTACAACTGTTTCTGTTCCTCACCTCAGTGGGAAGCCTTTCAGCTTGATCCAGGACTAAAAGCTGTGGTTGTGGTTGGCCCAGATAACTTCCACGTGTGTGCATGATATTTAGAGCTTGTTTATACATGACAAGGATATTTCAAATGTCCATGTTGGCCTTTAAGAATCAAATATCTGTGTTGAAACAGATCCAAATGTAGCAGCATGTAAAAAGTTTCTTCTGCAAATCCTAAATCTGTTTACAGTGAATAGAAACGTGCTTTACTGAGAATGATGCGACTCATTTGTGATCACACTAAAAAGAAGTGGTAAAGCTGATTAATGGAGCGCTCTTAATCTCTTTATAGTGCTTGTTTTAAAAAAAGGTTTGAACACTAAAATGTATTTACACATTACATGGGCTGAAAACTTTGAGTTCAATTGGCATGCTATCGCCTAAAGCTGCTTTTTAAAATTTGTTTTGCAAAGGAAATAAACTGTTGTGGGTGGTTGTATGATATCCTTTTCATCAATAACAGTTTTTTTCCTGCACCAAGCGGTTTCAGCAGCAGGTCTGGATTGCAGACCAACTAGTTTAGTCTGTATTTTTCAGTCTGATGAAGTATGTACAGAATAATAGTTTGCTGAAATCAGCAAGATCTACCCTGATAAAGATGCTGTATTAATGACTGCATATGTAGCTGTGCATTTTCTACTTTTGCAGAGGCTCTTTGGAGATAAAGGATTCAGAATCCAAGCTTTCCAAAGTTTATTTCACTTCACTTTCATTAGCATACCAGTATTTCACTACAAAGTCATCGCAAAGCAGTTTGCTTGCAAAATCAATTCAGTTTATTGTGATCCAGTCTACATTAGTTCAATTCATAACTTCATACTATTCAATTAATAAAAACTAATTGGAAAAACAAGGGGATTGCTTGTCTTAAGTTAATTTTGCAATGCTTAGCAAGCAGAGCACGGTGGGCGACAGGAAGAGAAGAGAAGACTTGGGCAGAACCCGGCTGCTATTTGCCCCAACTGCATGGAGGAGGAGAAGACAGGAAAGAAACCAACAACCAATGCAGCGTTGAGCTGAGGTGACTTGCTGAAAGAAGGAAATACAACCCAATGATGCAAATACTGTAATAAATTTCTGCACGGAGAATAAAGATCAGAGCAATGAAAAAGGGAAGAAAGTGCTCATGCATGATGGTAGGTCTCTCAGCAGTCATGACGGAACTAATGGGACAGGTGACCATCCCTGACCATCTATAAGCTCCATTAACAGGGATACTTCCTGGTTTTATTTACTTGGTTCAGCATAGCTGTCTGTGATGTGTTGGTCTATTTAAATAGGTTCAGAGAAAACACCTGGGTTTCTGTTTGCTGTTGGAGATTCATTATATAAACTAATGTAACACAGTAGTGTGTGTGTGTGTGGGGGGGGGGTATTTACAGGGTATTTTTCTTTACATTTTATAAACAATATTAAAATAATCCTACATAATATTTTTTAAAGATATTTAAATCATTTCCACAGTTTTCTTTCTTGTTTTTTGTTAATTGTTTTAACAAATAACAGCTAGTATATGAAAACATTTAGTTGCAAAAGATGTCACTGCGATTGCTGCTGATACATTATATGTTAGTAAATTTAGACATTAAGTCACCAGTTATGTAACTGAGCTTGTTGATGGAGAGCTCGTCACACCATTTCAAACCCATATACTTTACAAAAAGCTATTTTTGTACTATGAATTGCTCCATCTAAGTGCACACCAAAGCAGATGGACTCCTAAATACATTTATAGTAAGGTGTGATGTAACTGCTTAGAAATTAAGATTGATCAGAGTTTGCAGCTTTATTTAGTGATTTCATAGTACTCACTCTAAGCAGAAAACTGGCAAGAACCAACTGTTCTGTTGTGTGTACCAACATCAGTCCCTGCTAAGTCTGGCATATAATAAACCAAGAATGGGTCAAATCAGATAGACCGCAGACTAAACATCACTCCATGGTTATGTAACCAACTTATTTCTTGCACACAATGTGTATTGTATGTGTACACAGTCAGTAGAACTGATGAAGCCATGCACAACAGCTGTAATGTTTTCACCTATCCGGGTGTACTGTTTAATTTCAGAAACATATGGTTTTGTTTTGATTTTCTTTTTAAAAAATTTTTACACAACATTCTCATTTTGAGTCCCTGTCAAAGTTTGATGGTGTTTTTTATGGTGTGATACTTACAATTAGTGGTGCTAGATACTCACAATTAGTGGAAACTTACAATTAGTGACGCTAGCGCGTTATTTTTCTGTTTATTTTTGTAATTTTTATTGTTACAGTTAGTGGTGGATAGCTACATTTAGCCACTTTTAATGATACTTATAATTAGCTTCTTTATTTTTCTGTTTATTTTTGTAATTATTGTAATTTCTTTCTGTTTCAATGTAAAGCACTTTGAGCTGTCCTGTACATGAAAGGCACTATATAAATAAACTTGCCTTGCCTTATTTATTTATTTTTTAGCTCTTGGTTGTTGTTGACCACCATGTTGAGTCATGATATATCGTGCTTGTACCTCCTCTCACCGGTGGTCCCATCAAGTGAGGTACACCCTGGTCTTTATTGTTCTTGTTTTCAGCACTGTGCCATCTGTGCCATCTTTCAGGCCGACCTATTCTAGCCACTGACAGGACCTCTTCATATCAGTCACTTCTTCAATCTATGTGATATGTGGAAGCCATGTTGGCACTTATCCCTCCATCATGGTCTGTCCTCTTCTTCCTTTTCCCTTGTTAGATTATAGCTGCTTTGGGCATTCCCTTAGCAGTTTATTGCTGGAGACACTTTCCTGATGCATTCCGGTAGCTTCTTGCTACGTTATGAACAGAAGTTCTGATGCTCATTAGCTGCTGGCCTTACTGTTCATGTACAGTCTCATAATGCTGGAATTTGATTAAAACTATTCATGCATTGTGTAAAGTTTTTTTGTCTTGATATTAGTGACTTCTGTTGACTCCTATGACCAGGTATTAAAGTACCGTAATTGGATATCAGCTGCTACTGTGGATGGGACGATAACTTAACCTCATATGTTGCTGATTCTCGAGAACCTGTTTTACTTTTAGCTACTTGGTTGTCCAAGAGTTCGCTGGAGCCACTTAATTGTTATGTTCCTTGCAGAACTGGTTGTAGTTTATTTCCCTAAACATGCATTATGTAACTTTACAGCCTTAAAACTCAGTAATCTGCAGTTGTTTTATGATACATTGACATTTATCATGTGCCCCTCCCTGTGTCTTAAATGTGTACAAGGTCCGCCAGTACCTCAAGGAGTCCTTCCCCCATCCAGACCTAATCACGTGCCCCTTGTTTTGCAACAAACGCAAGAAAAAGAGAAAAAAAAAAAAAAAAAGAATCTAGAGGGGAGCGAGTCTTGCCAGATGGGCTGCAGTACGGAGGGACGAAGAACTGCA
>JBAMHV010000010.1:10272240-10295997 GCA_037177535.1 Pseudomugil gertrudae
GTTGCATTAACAGGAGTATTACAAGGGTGGCGGTGCCAGGGGGCTCGAACCCGTTGAGGCCACTTGTGGCTTTAATTCACGTTACAACTGTTTGACACACTTCTGAATCTTGCCTGTGAATGGACAATTGTAATGTGGGGGTCCTAAGGTCTACCGTAATGACAACTACATGGGTGAAGAATTCTATTTCCCTGCTTTCTGGTGGTTTTTATATTTTTTAGATGCATTATATGGTTCAGGAATAATGTTTATAAGAAGTGCACATGTAAAATCCTGTCTGCAGTGACAGGTCAGTTTTAAACGGGCTAACTGCACTAACAGCCAGTACCTCCGTGTTGAGATTGGTCGTTTTATTGGCATTACTTTGCTCTCAATTCACTGTCGCTGAATAAAAAAAAAAGGCAAGTGCATCTGCAGCTGGCTTTAGAGATAAGTTCTGACTGATAATATCTTCCACCATCTCTGTTACCCAGTTTGTTTTATTTCTTTATATAAAGTCCACTGATGACTGTTTTACATTGCTGTAGGTTGCTGCATGCAGTGCCAGAGCAAAGAGAAGAGGAGGAATTGTCTATCCTTCAACAGGAAATGATCGGTGGTCTGTCTGAACTGTACAAAACATCACACGACTCTGACAACAAGAAGGGCAAGAAACGTTAGTCTCACATCGCTTTGCCTTCATTGTTAATCATTCCAATGATAAACTTGTATTAGCCAAATTTCAGACATTTACAAGCTTATGTGTCCTCTTTTTTTTTAATGTTTTTTGTCACTTTCTGTTTTGATCTGAAGGTGGTGCTAACCGCACACCGGTGAAGCAGAAGATGAAAACCATGAGCCGTTCTTTACAAATGCTGAACGTGGCACGCCTGAATGTGAAAGCCCAAAAGAACCAGACTGAGGCTGAGCAGCTGGTGACTGAAAGTAGAGTGGGAGACAGGCCAGGGAAGAGACGGTTAAGCGACAGGAGCAAGCCTTCAGGAGCAAAGCCGCTCAGTAAGTGTTGCTCTATACAAAGTGTAACAGCTTATGTTTAGTGTTCTCCCTAAATCATTAAAAAATGGTCTTCTATATACAACTACAAAAAGTAATGTATCCCATCCCTTTGCTCAGATTTCTCCACTGAGGCAGAGCTGCTTGCTTATCTGAAGACCAGCTATGACCAGACTCTGGCAGAGAGTGACTGGTCTCTCATAACAGGTGTCCACCAGCTTCTCACTGCTGTTAAAACATTCCTTGTACAAGAATCCGACTTGGAGGTGAGATATGTTTTAGATTTCTATACACTATCATTTAAAATATTTGTATATGAGGGCTAAACAGTGGCGCAGTTTGTTAGCGATGTGGCCTCAAAGCAAGAAGGTTGCTGGTTTGAGCCTTGGCTGGGGGAGGTCCAAACAGTGACCTTTCTGTGTGGAGTTTGCATGTTCATCCCGTGTTAGCATGAGTTCTCTCCGGGTACTCTGGATTCCTCCCACAGTCCAAAGACATGCACCTTGGGGATAGGCTGATTGGAGACTCTAAATAGCCAATAGGAGTGAGTGTGTGTGGTTGTTTGTGTATGTGTGTTGGCCTTGTTATGGACTGGCGACCTGTCCAGGGTGTATCCCACCTCTCGCCCGATGTCAGCTGGGATTGGCTCAGGCCCCTCCGCGACCCCGTGCACGGAATAAGTGGTAGATAATGGATGGATGTTTGTATATGATAAATGTAAATTGTGAATTGTTGGATATTGTCAGATTGAATAATGTCAGTGTCTTTCTTTAGAAAATCAGTATGTTGAAGTAGATGGACTTCAGACATCAACCAGATGTGTAAACTGTTGTTTAAACTTGTTGTTTTAGGTCAAGGCTGCCTTGTTTGTTCAACAGCACCTACTAAAGACCAGCAAATCAATCCGACAACATTATGGAGAGGCTGATGTTAATAGCAAAGTCAGAGAGTGAGTTTTAGCTTTAAATATGTTGTATATCTTTCTTAAATATAATTAATTTATTCTGTTAAATACAAGTGCCCAATATTGGAGTTTATAACATTGTCTTTTTTAGATGCCAACTGCAAGTGGTGTTGAGGCTGGAGTTGTGTAAACCTTTTACTTCAAAGCAGTCTGACTCACTGGATGTGGATCAGATGGCAGAGGAGGTAAGCTATTCATAATTCTAACACTTGTGTATAAAACAGATTTATTGTTAAACTAACACATCCATGTTAGTCATATTCACCAGGAGCACCATATAACAGAAATAGTAGTGTTTTAAATAAGAGATGTACCAAACTGACTTATCGTTTGAACAAACAGCATACTCTCTTAAGTGACAGTGAATGAAGTGCAGTACTAACCTAACTGAAACAGGGCTTATTTATCATCCTGATGTTTCAAACCACAAAATAATTTTCACTAGTTGCATAATAAATAAACTATAAATGAGAATGTTAACTTATAAGTCATGTTGTATATTTGTAACCAACATGGTGTGTCCACAGGCAGCTGAGATGCTCAGAATAATTTCACTAACCAAAGACCCAGTTTGCCTGGCAAGGTTCCTTCAAGATGAGGTTCTCCCAGGGTAAGTGCTACAAATTACAGTAAATAATGCCAGCTTTGGCATGGTGGTCATGGTCTTGAACATTGAATCTGAGTTGTAGAACATTGGTTTTTCATTAAGCCAAACCATATTTGTCACTTGATATGAAAGATGTGAAACTCATGGCTTCTTGCAGGTTCCTGACTGCTGTTCCTAGAGTGCTTGCAGACATCTACCATAGTCTGGGTACTCAGCTACCTGAAGCATTACTGGCTGCTCTGCCTGCTGACTTCTTCAGTGATGAATCTGTTGCCAAGGACAGTATTTCCCCCTCTGCCTCTTCACCTCCCGTCTCAACACACAGCCTGGTTTCAGAAGGCAAAGGTGGCCTACAGGACTTAAGAAATCGCTCAACCAGTAAGAGAAGGTAAGTCTGATTGTTTACTGGGAAGTCGTTGCTTTTTTCTGATTTCTCAATTTCTGTTTAATTTTCTGTATAAATTGTTTTGTGGAAGCCTCATGTTGGTATGTTTCCTGCATACAGTAGGAGTGGGATGTTGACACGTCATCGCAGTATGACTGAATCATCTCAGAGTCTTCGTCAGATAGAGATGCCTAAGAAAACTACAAAACCAGTAAGAGTATAATTAGATTTTCTTTTTCTCTTTTAGGTTGTATTTTTATGACTTTTTTGGTTTGATTAAGAAATATGTAAACACTGGATGCACTGAGTCTGTGCCCTTATGTGTTGTATGATTCCCAACCATACATAGGTTTACACAAAAATTTATAATTCAGACACCTGTTTGTCTGCTTTTAGCCCAAATTGTCAACATGTGCTGCTGTAGAGAAACATGCTGCAAAGCCACAACCTCAGAAACAAGAAACACAAGGTATGTGTAAAGTGTAACATGTATATTTGTAAACTTGACTTGTGTAATACACACCTTTGGTTAAAAGGCCCCCACAGAACAAAGCAAAGCTAGAATACACATAACTGCATTCCTAGGGCTTTTTAAAGTTATAAATTGGATCTCTTAAACCAGAATCTCTAAAACATTCATTGTAGTGATTTAGAATTAATTTTACTTGTGGTTAAAATCTACTGATACGATCTGAATAACCTTCTGTGGTTGTATGCTGAACTCATCATTAAATCCATTTAACATCTTCAAAGTACAATACTGACAATTGAATTGAGTCTTTGACACTCTTCCTGTACTGATCCACAGAGGTGACCAAAGTGAGAAGAAACTTGTTCAACCAAGAGATTATTTCCCCCTCAAAGAAAGCAAAACTGCCAAGGAGCCAGTCAGTGTCTGCTGTGGAAGGACAAAAACGCAAACGTTCTCTTGAATCTGAAGGTCAGTGAGTAAAATGTCATGCAGTCACATAAATATTGCTAACTCACACTGATGTTGTGTGATAGAAATGCACTTCCTGTTCTTCAGTATTTTCCTAAACAACTGAAGGTTAATGTTTCTTACAGAGGGGTAATGAAATAAAGGTGCAATACAATTTTCAGTAGTTTGTACAGTTTATGTAATAATTGTATTTTCAGGGAGACACAAACTTCTCACAAAGAAAGTGTGTGAAACACCACCTCACAAGCAAGTGTCCAGTCGCCTTTTACACCGGCAGATTATGAGAAGGTATGTTTCATTATCTGGTTAGTTTGGATCGATTTAATGATTTAAAGAATGATAAATTAACAATGTAAAATATTAAACCACTGCTTAATTTTTATTTTTACCATTTGTGATTATTTTTTTACCCAAAAGGAGATCTGATATTAGTGAAGAAGGCATCGTAGAGGAATCGCCAGTAAAACCTGCTGAAGGTATTTCCCTTTTTTAAGCATATTTTTAACATATGATCAAATATTTCTTTTGTAACATTAAAGACACTTTTACTTTTTTAAAATAATATTTTCACTATTTCTTTTACATTTAACTTACCGTACAGCAATTTAGGCCCGGGTTTCACAAATTGATTTGATTGACAACAGCTTCATTTGATTTCTGTTAAATTCTATTTGATATCAGTTAATTGACAGATGTTTTAATATTTCATGTTCATTAACCTTTTTAGCACCATAATATGAAATATATTCATCAAAACAGTTTGATTAAAATTGCACGAGCAAGTAGTTGCGTTACTTTGAAGTATGCATGCAACCCTGTGTCACCGGTGATCCCGTACGAGTCAAGGGGTTAAAGAAGTTCTCGGATAACGCTATTAGTTTATTAAAACCCTAAACCTGTTTACCTGACCACCAAGATCAGATTAGTAATTCTATTCTACAATCATTTGTTAGATGCCTTTATCCAAAGCAACTTACATGTGATAAGCAGTCATTTTAATCATACCTGTTAACCTAACATGCATTTCTTGTGGGTGGGAGGAAGCTGGAGTACCCGTAGAAAACCCACACATACATGGCGAGAACATGCAAACTCTACACAGGCCACTGGACAAACCTCCCTAGCCTAGGCTCGAACCAACGACCTTTTCACCGTATCACCATGCTGCCCCTATAATCCTATAATGGAAATGATCTGATGCACTTCTGAAGAAGAACAGAAAGTTTTTTTTCCTGAAATTATCTGAATTTTGTGAAGTGATATTGACTTAATTACATTTGAATTGATTCTAATCAATATTTTTTCACTGAAACCCAGCCAGACTGCAACTAACCCTTGATTAAATATTTCCTTAAAAGAATGAAGCCTCTCTCTATTCTCAAATGAAGAATGCAGCTTTAACCCTCAAATCCAGATAAATTTTCCTTTGTGTTATGTTTTACTTTCAGATCTGAGGAGAAGTCCAAGAATACAGAAGTTTGCTCGGAGAAACTCAAATACCTTTTACTCGGGTTCTCAACCTCGCTCTCGCAACCTGACCAAAGCACTTTCTTCATCTCACCTTTCACTTAGCGATGGTAAAGTGTGTGAAGCCAACGTTAAAACTGTCCAGTCTCCCATGAGTCTACTTTTTGGGGCTGCTAAATCCCCCATTCGTCACCCCAGCCGTCCCGATGGAACCGGTACCACCAGGTCTCGGCTATCAGACTCTAGTGTCTTTGAAGTAAGTTATTGATTAAATCATTTACTACAAACCATTTTTGATTTTTAGGGAGAGGGTTCATAGGTCATTTGGTTGGTTACAAACTACTTCTGTCATAAATAAATAACATAGTTCATTATCTTAATTTTTTTTTCTTCAGAGTCCAAGCAAAACACCAACAAAGTCACCAAGCAAATGTCAGAGCGCTGTTTTGGGGAATTTGTCTCCTTGGACATCTAGGACCCCTCGGAGACACAGAACACTCAACACCTCACCTTCATCCAAAACGTGCAGTTCATCTGTTGCAGAGAGTCCCATAGCAGGGGGATCTACATTTGGCATGTCACTGAGGGGCAGTCCTTTCAGATCTCCTGCCAAAGAGGCTATTGTTGTAGAGACGCCTACCAAGCAAGGCCCAGTGATGAGTCCTTTGAAGAGTATTCTCAGGACTCCAGTCAAAGCTTTAGGATCGTACAGCTCCTCCTCTGGATTATGTTTTCTCAACAGCCCAGTGTCCGTGACTCCCAAGAAGAGTGTTACGTGGTCCCCCTCTCCTCAGAAATATCAAGTGGTGAAGAACAATGGTACTTTCAAAGTACCCGAGTCTCCCAGTGATGCATCTCGTGCTTCTCTGAAACTGTTGAAAACACCCAATAAGGTTAACAGTCCTACTCAAAGCACAAACACTAAAAGAGATATTTTCAAATCCCCAACAGATAAGATCTGTCATGTAAGCCTAGTGAGGATATCAAATCAAGTCTTTCAGACTCCAGAGAAAGATTTGTCCTCTGAAAATTCCAACAGAGGTACAACTCCTGAAAGGAGTGACACTTTTAGGGCTCTGGAAACACTTTCTCAGCTGTCCACATCCCCTTCAGACCAAACAATCTCGCCTCAGCCCATCACTAGAACTCGGGCCAAGACCCCTAGTCCTACTCACCAAATGATGACTCGCTCTGGACGAACCCCTGGGAAAAGTTACACTGCGAGATCACTTTGTAATCCAACATTTCTGCCACATGAAGGTGCTAATCTATTACTGGAGTCACAGTCTCCACTACAGTCTGCAGAGTACTTAAAAATAACTAAATCTGGTCAAGGAGGTACAGTGGGTAGGCACAACTCAAGATCCTGCTCCAATGAAACGTTTGCATCTGAACGAAGAAACACTACAGAATCTGCTGAGAACCTTTTGGAGAAGAGCCCTCAGTTACACACACAAGAAGAGATGCAAACTGAGTCGTCTCAATCACCAGAAGCTGACTCCAGTCTGCACGCAGAATCACAAGAATTTCACTCCTCTCATGGAAATTCTGCCACCACAGACAGTGATAGTTTGGATATAGTTGATGCTGCAGTTGTGAAGACCCAGTATAGTGGAGGCCTGAAGATGAACATAAGCTTTTCAAGGAAACCATCAGTGTCAAGTAAATGTCAGTCAAACACAGTTTCTCCTAAACATGAGCCACCAAAAAGTACACCTACCCCGAGCTATGGCTTCCGACAGACACCTGACCGCCGACAGAGAGAAGCTGCTGCCCGTTTAGGATACGGAAATGATTCCCCTCGATGTTCAACTCCTCGAGGTGCAGCAAAGCTCCACAGACGAAAAGATGCATGCACTCCAAATGTTCTCACCTACCAAGTGGAAATGGAAATGCAAACATCAGGGGTTCCCAAACTCAAAATCAAACGTACAGATTCAGCAAGTGCAGAAATGGCTTCTGATGGAGGACAGTCAGTAGGTGTGAAACCTCATTTAGAAAGCCCTTTGTCCTTATGCTCCAAACATAAAGATCCCGGATGTGTCTCACCAACAGTGTGTGCTCATGTCACGCCAGCCAAAAGCACACCTGGAAAAGGTGGAAGCATCCAAACATACATCTGCCAGTCCTATACCCCTACACAGCATCCTGCAGCAGCAATGTCTCCAAGGGCATTTGCAGACATAATCTCTCTCACTCCTTCTCCTCAGAGTATGGGGAAAGTGACCCCAGACAATCTCAATAGCTGGCATCGCAGGAAGAAAGCTCAAATTGGTGTGTTGGGAATTAAAGATCGTGGTCCGAAGGGGGAGCTGGCAGAATTGCTGGAGGAGGCTGAGCTAGGCGTTGGTAGGTTACAGGACATTGAGGACACTGATGATCCTTCAAGTAACAAAGCAGAAAAAGTGACTGAGACTTTGAAGAAGTCACCCTCACCTGGATCAGACGTGCTTCCTCTATCACCACTGGAGGACATGTACTGGATGGAAAAGTTGACTGAACAGACGGACTCCTCTGAACTTCAGAAAGTTGAAGAAGAAATCATGTGGGCACCGGAAAGCGGGAATGTCAAGTCAAGTAAGCAGATTTATGTATTTACACAATATATTGCAAGTTTTTGTTTTTTTCAAGTGGTGAAATATTTAGTCATTAATTACAGATTTTGAATTGTTGTTCACAGCAAGAAGGCTGATCATGTTTTACAGTGAAACTTATGTTACCTCTTTATACAAATGTCCTCAAATGTATTCACACCCCTCTCATTACAGAACAAAATAAAATAGCTATCACTGAAACAAGTTGAAATTGACAGAAGCAATGATGAATAAAAATGGAATAAAAACCATAATGTTGGTTTTGAATTGTGGTTCAAGATGAGTACGGTATTCAGACAAGAAAACAAACATGATAAATTATAGGTTTTTTTTATTTGTACACTTATATTTAGTGGGAAATCCTTTTAAAGGGACCACTGAAATAAAGTGTTTTCTCTGTCAGACTTCTGCACCAATGAGAACTAATTTGCCCACTGCTCATCAGCAAGCCAATCCCAGTTTACAACAGGCAAGAGGCGGGGTACACCCTGGACGGGTCGCCAGTCCATCTAAAAGAAAATCATGAGTTACAATTTGATAAATTTACTTGCCATTTTGTTGTTTTTTGGCAGCAGTGACAACTCCCAGCTCAAAGATGAGAAAACCAGTGACAGCGAGTGGTATTTTGGCCCTCACTCAGTCTCCATTGTTGTTCAGAAGCAAAACAGGTTCGGCTTGTAAGAGAACCCCAACATTTACAGGTAATCTATTCATATCACTAAACAAATGATGCCATGATATATGTATGATTTTTATCTTAGGATTTTGTAAGCCTGTTAATTGATTAGTAAAGGACATTTAATTAAAGAAGGATTAATGAGTGTTTTTTGATTCATTAATATTTTATATTAAAATCCCAGCGGGGTACACCCTGGACAGGTCGCCAGTCCATCACTGGGCCAACACACACAAACAACCATGCACACACACACACTCACTCCTATGGACAATTTAGAGTCTCCAATCAGCTCTCATAATGTCTATTTGGTTATACAGTTTTAAATTCTCTGAGCTTTAGGCGTGTACTAAATTTTGTTCTTTTTAGCGTGAACCAGTTAATCCAGCTTTAATTTTAATATGAACATAATGTCGGATGATTACAATAAATATTGCAGTCTCTTTTACTGTACGTTAGCTAATCATGCCTGTTATTATCTTCTGAATCTTACAGATGAAGCTACATCAGGGAGGACAGAGGCTGATGGATTGGATCTCTCCCCCTTCAGCCAACCAGTCAGACGCTCAAATGCGGGAAAGTCCTACAGCAGAAAGAGGCTGATTCATTGAATTAAAAGAAAATCGTCCATTTTTTTATAATTTCTTTCAAATGTCACTTTAAAGGTTTTTTAAATGGATGAAGATCTCTTTCATTGTGATCTGCAAATACTTTGAACTGTAACATTTTCTTTTCCTTGAATCTTAACATTTAATTGGTTAAGTTATACACTGAGTTTTAAGCTTACAGGTTGTTGTTTTAAATGTTATTCTGAACTGTATTGTTTATGTTAAACGTCCTTATTTTTCAGAAAGCCAAACAGCTATTTCACAATCGTGTGAGAAATTGTTCATTTAAACAATTGTTTATTTATTAGTTTGTTTTATGAATGTTCTTGTAATAAAAAGATAATTTCCAGACAGTTAACATATTTAATAAATGTTGGTGTTTTGTAAATAAAATTGCTGAACCATTTCCCAGAGCGTTTACTTTGAAGCTTTGAGTGACTTTGACCAGCTCCTACCGAGTATTACAGATACGTTTCTCTGTATTTATCTGACGTTTCAAAGGTCAGCACTCTAAAACCATAAAACATAGTTGCTTACAGTTACCTTCATATTTTAAACAGTGGTGGTTTACTATAAAGTCATGTTAGATACCATCATACGCTATGTTTTTTGTTGACTGTATTTGTGGTTTCAGGTAAACTACAGAAATCCACATTTTGCTACAGCCTTGTCAGTCTGCTTTTCAATCTTCATGAAGATCTGCATGAGTTGTATTTATTCAGTTTGTTAGAATTAACATTGTACCACTGAGGTCGTTTGGGGGTTTTCACTGTAATCTGGATAAACCACAAGTTTTAGGATAGAAATGGTGTGGTTGACTCAACACTACTGGTAAATATAACTGTTTAAGCAAAGTCCCATTTTGTTTTACAGCAACAGTACATATAAATGTATATGGGTATATCCAATAAAATCAGAATAACGTAGCTTTAAGAAGGATGGAGTGGGAGTGTCTGCAATTTTTTTATAGTCCAATGAGTGTTGACGCAGCACATACGGACGTTGCCTTAGTTTTTATGGTGTGAATGACTTGTTTAACCTTGTGGTTATGTAGGGGAACTAGAATAATGCTGACTTGTGCTGGTCTGTGGTAGCAGGTATGAAGTGTACCTGCAGTTTGTGTGTTTTGATTTGGGAATTGCAGTGATGTGTAACCTTGAATGCTGCAGCTCTGTTCACTGATGTCCTTTAACTATTCTCACCACGCAGCTTTTCACCTTGAGTCAAGTTAGAGGAAGAAAGCAAAAATACTTCCTGTACAAAGTAAAGTAGACCCACATTGCCCTTTCTTTTTAAGGTTTTTATAGCTTTATGGCTACATGATGAATATTAGATCAAATAAAACATTTGTATAAAGCTACTCCTGACTTCTATTAGGAATTCATCCCATAATCACTTGTTGCACTTTATCTTTAAACATGACATGGAACACAACCACTGCACAATAGAAGGTATATATACCAGTTGCAGATAAATATGTATTCAGTTATTCTGTTATTTACTGTGTTTTTATATTTTCTATGTATATATGTTGATTTGGTTCCTAATTATTTTAATATCTATGTTGTAAAGTATCCTTGAGGAGAAGACCTTGCTAGGTATTTTTATTTAAGATGTATTATGATTATTTCATTACAAGAATGGGGTAATAGTTAGAGGGCTAGGCAGGGGAATATCTGAACATCTTAATATGGATTGGTAGTTTGCTTTTCTTTTTTTCTTTGTTTAACCCGTGAGTTCTCAAAACATGACACTTTAGTCTTGTTTAAGTATTGATGTGCATATTACACATTGCAAACATCATTAGATCGCAACTCCCTTTCCTATCAGTTAGTTTACATTATTTAAGCTGACCAAATTTGTAGATGTTTTTCACAGAAAAAATGTCCAATATTTCATGTTTTACTGCTGTCAATCAATACTAAAAGTATGTTTTCAAGCTGCTCGCTCTATAATGAATTAACTTAGAACAAAATAAATATCTTTGGTTGACCATATCTTTGTTGTAACAGTACTGTTTTGCTATAAATCCATTGGAAAGCCAACTGGTTTCCCTTTTAGATTTAGATATTTTTTAAGGAAAAGCATTTGTGAAATAAGCAGCATCAAACTTGTTATATCTTCCATGCCAAAATGGCTTATTTTGCTATTTTCTTTTTCTTGGCATTGTTCATTTGGTTTGATTATTAAGCCCAAAGAAACAAGATATACAGACAATTTAATAATTTATTAAATGAATGACAAGGAGTATCGGTAACATGTGAAAGAACCATACAATGGCCTATGTCCCTCCTGTGCTGTTAACAAAATCAATCAAACACTGATATGAGATAGCATCCCTTTCCTCAACCAGCATTTGTCTCAAGGCAGCCAGTATGGCATTGATCCTTCTGGCACAAAAAGCATATCCAAGCTCATCCTATAAGTGTTCAATGGGCTTGATACCAGGACTGTGGGCAAGCCATTTTTTTAAATACTATTTCAATCATGGTTAATTACCAACTATGAAAATTTTATGGATGTTTTTTGTCACTTAGAATTACGAATTTAGTATACCACATGCACACATCATACTACATTTTTAAAACTATAAATTAATATGTTATTCTTTGGTATTAAAATTCTGTTTAGCTGTGTGTTTTATTTTGGTAAGTTTCCGGTCTCATTACGTTCCTCGCCATCTTGATGACTCTTTACATAATTCCATCAGTAGCGCGAGCGCCACATCTCCAAGGCTGGGATCCACCTGTCCGCTGTTTTCTCTGTGCGGCCGTGGAAACAACACATCATTTCAACACCATTTTTCTTAGTATTTTTTGTTTAATGAAATAAGAATGGCAAGCAGCTTCTCGAGAATCCTGTCCTCCAAAAGAAACGTGGGGATCCTGTCTTTGTTGGGGGGCTCCGTAACGGCTGGATTTCTGCTCCATCGGGAACATGTCAGCGCTGGTGTGCCCGTGCGCAGGCAGTACCCCGCCAGGTACCGTTACCCCTATGATTTATGTGTTTTTTTCTTTTTATTCAGTTACATTGGTAAATATAGAGGGGTTTATAGTAATTCTATCTAAAGGAATTGTCACGTCACCTTCATTATTATTTAAGATAATTAGAAATAGTGATAATGTTACAGTACTGGAGGTGGAGGAGGAAGCTACGTGACACGAAAAAAGGGGGTAAATGCTGTATTCTAGCTATCAAACGTCGAAAATACTCGAGTATATTAAGTATATTAATTTTATTTAGGTTGTTTAAACAACGTTGGTAGGGAAAAATGTGTGTGTTGGGGGGAGGGGTGGTTTAATATCGTATAAGCAATGTACACAGCGGGAATATATGCTGTTCAGGCATTAACTGAACAGCTGGTGACCTTGTACTTATCTAAATACATTTATACCCAACTTTACGCATACAAAACTTTAGAAATACACACTGATTTCGAATTAATATAGAATGACCACAAAAATGTACATTTTAAATTATTAGCAAACAACCACATAGTAATGCTAAAGTTAGTAGTATGAGAAAACAGACCATAATCCACAAAGCATATCGGAGTTTAAGATATAGAAGGTCATAAATCCAGTTCCTTTTGCTTGTACGATAGGGATTTAAATGGTTGTGTAAAACGTGTGTTTTTTTAACTTGACCACCAACATTTAATGCACAATGTAAAAAAATGAGTGCATGACTGTAAATTAGGCCCAGACTGATGCATGCTAAAAGTAAAATTAGCCATGGTTTTATTTTCTTTCTGATACAAAAAAGAGTTGTGTATCCATAGAAATATCAGTTCAAAACTTAAACTCAGATTTGCTCATTGTTTTATTACTGAAACTATGTTAATGATATATCTAGCTTTATATTGATGCATGGATACTGTAGGTGGGATTAAAAGATGAGAGGGAGGAAGGATGCCTACGTGTCCCAGGACATGTCACCATGCACTATAAAACAGCACTACTATATGCAGATTAGTAAAACATTATCTGGGGCTCAGATATAAAACTGCTCAGTCTTCAAAGGGAAACTTCCTTTATTGATTATTAACATGCAAAGAGAGTCCGGCCAAGTAAAATAAACTTTAATAAATTAAAATTTTTTTGCATATTTCTATTTAAACAAAAGCATTTTAGATCAACATCCAATGATTTTAAGAAGTGTGTACATTTTATTTTCATTGCTCTTTGCTTTGAAGCTTTAAATAGAGTTTTAGTCTCATAATTTGTACATTAGAAAATTGTACATTTATAAATCACTTGTGCATGATGTATGTATAATACAATCTTAGTGTGCATATGCCTGTTGTAAAGGGTTGCAGTCAATCAGAAAGATCCACCAAGGATCTCTCCAGACAGGTAAGGGGCAAGATTTTTTAAAAAGTATATAGGCAGCAACATCCTGCTATGATCAGCATTGCAGTGTTACCAAACACTTTAGTTTAAGGAGATGATTATAAATGTCTTAGAATGACCTGGTCAGGGCGTGGAAGCCTGGTTTTGAGGTTTCCCTGTTTTAAAATACCTCATTCAGATGAAATGACTCCCTGAGCAGAACTCAATGAGGTGTTGGTTCAGTTTAATTTAGTTTCAGCTGTGTTAGAGCAGAAAACACATCAAACCTACTGGACTGAAACTCTTCCAGAGCATTGGCCTACTTAAAGCTCACACCTCAATCACTATGAAAATTTGTGGAAGGGCTTTAAGAGTGCGATCGTGTGTGCCAAATTCAGAGAGCTTACCGAATACTTGCTGCTGTTATTGTAACACAGGTAGTTCTCTAAATAATATTTTAGTACAGGGAATACTGGTACAGATTTATTTGTTTGTTTGTTGTTTGGGTTTTTTGTGTGTCTTTTCCTTGCTTGTTTACAGATATGTATATTTAGCACTTTGAATGTACTAAAGCATATAATGGTTAAATCATTCAAACTAAATCCAGTTTAATTCCAAGTTTCAAGGCAAACACACCAAAAGAGGTTTAATACATATGAATGCCATTATTGTTTGCATAAAATCTATTGTTTGAGAGCATTTTCTTTACAACTGTACTGAAACCCTCACCAGTCATTTGAAGACAGATCAGTCTTTAATACTGGGCTTTTATAGTTAATTTACATTGTTTTATGACACATTGTGCTGTATTCTCTGTCAGATATAGAGTAAATGATTAACTCTTTTACTAGCTTGTGTCGTAACTTTTAACAGTAGCTGAAAAAAGTAGTTGCTTTTTCTAAGAAAACCTTTATAACAACAACAATAATAACTATAATGAAAATAATAATAATAATAGACTCAAAATCATCAAATATTAGTCTTATTGGCATTGTTTACAAAAGGATGTACTGTTTGCAGAACTCCACTTTAGTTGAGTGAACACATGCCGTGTGAAAAGTTTATTAAAAAATACTCAGTCTGCACCTGCCCCAGGAGTATAGTACCATAGTTAACCAGTAACAAAACTAAACCAAAAGACTGTGTCAAAAATCAATACAGCTTGATGTTTCTCCCATTTGTATTTGTGCAGTGCGGAGTACCCTGACCTACGCAAACACAACAACTGCATGGCTAGTAGCCTGACACCTGCAATCTATGCCAAGCTGTGCGATAAGGCCACTCCTAATGGTTTTACATTGGACCAGGCCATCCAGACAGGCGTGGACAACCCTGGTCACCCTTTCATCAAGACCGTTGGATTGGTGGCTGGAGATGAGGAGTCTTACGAGGTCCGACACCATTGTACCTTTTAAAAGATGCAACTGCAAGCCTCTCACTGATGGGGATTGGTGTAGAGAGGATATTCTTGGGTTGATTCCTGCTTTAATAGGTTCTCCTCTAATTTAGGCAAGTTTGGAGGGCTTTTCTTTGAGGTTGGGAATAGAAGCCAAACTTATGAATTAAAAATCACAATGTCCTTTAGAAACATTTTAACTAATGGCTTCACCCTTAATGACTTTGTGGAAGTTTCTGCAAGCTGTCCTGATTGAAGTGGTTCTGCCTCAGAGGAAGAACTGTTTCAGTATTAAAAAGGCTGGCGTTTAAGCTAGGACACCTCTTATGGGATGTCTCAATATGCAATTCTAATAGGGGTCTAATGACATTTCTATTTCATTTGCCTACTTCAATTGGATGTGACAAACATATCTTGCATGTCTGTTAAAAGTATTTATTTGATGTTAAGTGGGGGTCATGATAAAAAACCATTCTAGATGCAGGTCATGTGACCAGTAAGACACCACTATTCCCAGCTGTTGTTCTAAAGCAACATTTTTTTATTATTATTCACAGGGGAGTAGCATTACTAATGTTGCTTAATGCACTGTTTTAGACAAGTTTGTCAGTTGAGTTAGGAAATATCACAGGACAGAGCCTGTTGCATAGTTTGTGCAGTAGTTATAAGATGAGTCAATTAAAATATGCATGCACAAAAACACACACACTACACCTCCAGTTTTCTCAGGACAAAATGTAATGGATTAGCAAGTGATATACTGATAACTACTGATTAAAATGTATAGATTATTTCCAGTAGCATAGAGAGAAGGTGACCTATTTTAATAGCAGTCTATTGAATCCAGACATGTTTTGGAGCAAGCAGTTAATCGCTCTCAGTGGGCTCACAGTTCATTTGGGTCATGGTTTGTGCTGAAAGTAAAGGGAGACAAGTAATTTCCACATTCTAGTTTATATTTTATTTACATTTTACTTTTCTGTTAAAAGTTTTTTGAGCACCAGGGACACCTATTTCAATCCAAAGGAATGTCCTTTTCCTCAGCTTACTTCCTGCACTTATTCCACAAGTAATGAAAAAATAAACACGTTTTTCACTTTGAATGAAATGTGTCATATGTATTAAATACAGTGGCAGCAATTACTGAAATCTCTGAGGAAAGTTGCATCCTTTATGAACCCTGTGAGTTGTATTTAATATGTAGCACACATCTTAACCTTTCATAATCTCTTCTTTAATGTTGGGCTGTTTTTGCAGGTATTTGCAGAGCTGATGGATCCAATCATCAAAGAGAGGCATAATGGATATGACCCCTGCACCATGAAGCACCCCACTGACCTGGATGCCAGCAAGGTACTACAAGTTTAAAAGAGCTGGATATGTGTAGACGAAACTGCAGCACCAGATGAAAATAGTTTAACTGCACATATTTTCATTTCAGCTGCAGGTGGGACAAATGGTTTGGTTAGCTTGTTTTCCTTTGGGCACATTCACATCCTTTTTATTCAAATCCAGGTCTGTTTGCTCATAAAGACAGCTTAGTTTGGGGTTATTAATTGTTGTTTTTAGATGATAGATTTTTTTAATAAATATTTTTTCCCATTTGGATTTTGTGTATATGTAGTCTTATTTATATATATTATCTTTGTCTAATGTGTGTTCTTTTATGGACATGATTAATACATTTAATTTAATCGTTACTGTAAATGTGCAAAAGAATTCCAATTGGACAGATCTTTGTTTGAAATGGACCAAATACAGGAAGCGGACTATAGAAACCAAGCACACTGTGGGTGCAGCACATAACACTATTGTTAAACAGAACCAAAACATACACGTGTGGGAGAAATTGCTCACAGGGAAGGCGTGGTGGAATTTGGATAGAAATCTGATCAATCAGACCATGTTTTTTTAAAAGGTGCGATTCATTTGGTAAGCACAGCGTCAATCGCTCTCAAAAATTCAGTGCACCTAATTTATTTGACCATTAATTAATTGAGCTGCATGATAAAATTTCACTTTAGGTTGTGAAACGCTGAATTAATTTTCCCATACGTTTCTTTGTTTCAGATCCAGTTAGGCAATTTTGATGAACGTTACGTGCTGTCATCCAGAGTAAGGACAGGCCGCAGTATCCGCGGGCTGAGTCTGCCTCCTGCCTGCACTCGGGCAGAGCGCAGGGAAGTGGAAAGGGTGGTTGTGGATGCTCTTTCTGGTCTAAAGGATGATCTCGCAGGGAGATACTACAGTCTTACCCAAATGACAGAGCAGGAGCAGCAGCAACTCATCGATGTGAGTGATTTCACAGAACTGTCTTCCTGTTATTCATTTTTCCAGACATTTTTGGAAAATCTGTGATGAAAGCTCCATTAGTGAGTGTTTAAAAAACATGATGGATTAACTTGCACTTATTCAGCATTGTAGTTCTAGTTATGTACAGCAGATTTAAGCGTGTTCTGGATGTAAATAGAAATTTCTTGCAAGACTTAGTACAGGAAAAAATAATTGAAGACATTTTTATCACACGTAATCAGATATGTTTGCATTGTGACAGCAGTAGCAGTTTTCTCCTACTCACAATGAGACAGATTGACCAGATTAAATAACTTTTGAGGTCATACCCCCTTGCATCTATGCCAGTTGTGTGAAATTTAATAGGTGCAATTTTTTTAAGAAAAATTGGCTTAAGGATGTGTTTAAAAAGTTATACAATATACTTAGAACAAATGTGTAAGTGTAAAAGGTTGTGCATATTTTAAGACTACTGTCAGGTTTTGATCACACTGCTTTTCACCTATCTAACAAGTACTGTCCAGTTAAATCTGTGTGTAAAACACCTTGTTTTGTAGGACCACTTTTTGTTTGACAAGCCTGTGTCTCCTCTGCTGACATGTGCTGGCATGGCTCGAGATTGGCCAGATGCTCGTGGTATTTGGTAAGCCAATATAACAAATTCACTGACCAGTGGACAAACTATGTTTATGCTATTTTTGCAACACCAGGATTTTCCCCACAAACAAATTGTTGGGATCTTTACAAGGTCCAAACAATATATATTTTTTAAAATAAATTAAAATGATCCCCTGAAGTGTTTCTGAACATAAATAGAAAAACAACTTATGGCAAGTACAAAGTCCTTAGCCTTCAGTAAACTTCCTATCATAAAGTTAGTGTGAACTGAGTCTAGCTTTGCCATCCAGAGTTGACTTTAAACTCTTATTGTTATTTTTTATCCTCAAGAAAATGATGGCTAATGGCAGACATATTTCATTTGTTTAACAGTTGTGTCTTATATGACAGCCCTAGTGGTTATTCTATGAAGTTGCTGAAGAAACTAACCTGAAAAAGTCACTCAAACTAGCACCACCTCCTGATTAAGTTTTAAAAACTGTTACAACCCGGCTCGGTACGATTACAGGTCGCATCATAAAACTAAGTGTGCCAAAATGAAGGATGTTTTTGGGTATTTGAATTGTCTCACAGGACAAATTATTAGACAAACAAGAGGGAAGGACAGGCAAGGCAAGTTTATTTATATAGCACCTTTCATGTACAGGACAGCTCAAAGTGCTTTACATTACGGGTGGTGCAGTGCGAACTAAGCAGACTATAAAACAATAAAAAAAATCACCACAAATGACAAAAATAGAGAAGCACCACCAGCCTCCACATAAATACAGTAATCCTAAAATTAAGCAAAATGGCTATAAAGCCATCACACAATTAACTAGAGTCTCTATATCAAAAGGCAAAGTGGGGAAGCTGTCTAACAGAGTAAAAGTGCCACTGAATGACATTTGCAGCTCTTTTTATACTGGCGTGAAAATGCGTGCAGCAGCCATTGGTCCTGAGGGTAGCAAATCAGCAGAGAAGAGGAGCCAATCCCAACCAGGTAATGCCAAAGGAGGTTATGTAGACTGATGCCCTGTCCCAATACCCACACTACACCCTACAGCCTTCCACAAAATGTGCACTTGGTCGAAGTTCGCATTAAGTGTTCGAGTGCGTAGGTCTCAGGTGTGAGAAAACAAAAGAAATGGGACATATACTGTATGCTCTGTGATTAGACAACCATTTTTTAACCTAAATCAACTGAAGCTGAACATCATTTCGACCGTCCTGCCAAAAAAATATGTTATAAAATCAACAAGTTTTTAATGAATGAATGAATTACTGAACAACTTTTTGTAAATTTACTGTATTTTAGAGGAACAGGGATAAATAACTGTTTTCTTTTTCTAAACTAAATATGTATTAAATTGTAAAATAACTTTCAGATATTTAAAGCATATTTAAAACTAACTGGGGAAACTTCTAATATTATTGCACATGGACAGCAAAGAGGAAATATTTCAATAGTTATACTATAGAAATTAAATATTTTTGCAAGGATCTCGATTACCAAATGTTGCCATTTTCACACCTTCCAGTTCAAAACGTATCATGCAGCGATGAATTGTGGGTAATATACGTCCTGAATTCTGCATGGATGCAGATTTCGCCAAAGTGTGGACTGAGGGCGCAAAACAAGCGGAGCGAACTTCCAATCTGGAGAATTGGGACACACTCACTACACACTTGCACCCTTTAACATGAACGCATGATCCAGTGACACAAGGGTGCAAGTGCGGGTACTGGGACAGGGCGTAGAGTGGTGGTGGTGACCCCCGCGACCCCGTTCAGGGATTAAGCGGTAGAAAATGGATGGATGGATGTTTTTACCAAAAATTCTGGAGAAAAAAAACAAAACCCGAAAGTGATCCATGATCAGGCGTTTTACCTTGTGGTGTTCATGTGGAAGAGTGGCTGTCTAGTGGGTAGAGAGGTGGATTTGCATCTGGATGTCTCAGGTTCAAATCAACAGGCTGGCAGCAAGGCAGTGTTACAAAGTAACATAACCTTTTTAGGTAAAAAAAAAAAGTAAAGCAAGGCATTACACTTAAAATATTAGTAACAAATGACTTTACAACTCTGCAACACTAAGCTTTTTTTGCTTTACCCAAGCTGTGTTTGCCTATGTTTAAAAAATAAAAATCTGATTCTGTGTATGTTTACTTACCTGGGAACATTGCCATTAAGATCAATTTGAGTGAGGCAACTGCTTGTGTGTAATGGACCCAAAAAGTAGCACAGGGGATTTTGTCAGGTTAACAGTCTTTAACAGGTTGTAAGGGATTTTTCAGGATGAGCACAGCCAGATACAAACCCAGGTCCCCTGTGTGCCAGGCAAGCATGTAACCATAGGCTAAACAGGGCATTCAAAAAACACAGTGAGCACAGAGTCACAAACTCACTGCTGATAGCAATCCTCCTGGAAAGTAGTTAAGATGAGGGCTGGGTGCAAATTCAGATCAGTGGTGAGACAAGAAAACACTGGTCAGGGGCAGGAAAGGTTGATAACGGAAGAACAGTTCAGGCATGAAGGCGAGAACAATCCGGCAAAGAATGAGTGATGTGAAGCTGCAGATTTACTGACTCAATTGTACCTGATGATCTTTCTGATTGAGGCTGATCGGATCCGCTGTGGTGTTTAATGACACATCTTTATTCTGATTGGACCTTCGATCAGATTAAAATTACTTCATGCAAACATAGATTATACATACCATTATGTGACTATGATCTTCTGTTAGCTCAATATAAAATTATATTTACACAGCTTTATCTTTTAATTTAATATTTAAGATATCATTTCCATAAATCTTAAATATAAAACATTTTTTACTTTGCTTTATTTTACCAGTTACATCATTTTACTTTTCCTGAGCAGTGAAAATGAGTGATGTGGTCAAATCAACCTCGGCATTGAGTTTCAGTATGAACCCAGGAATGACCCAGTTCACCGTGTCAGCCATCCAAAATCAATCACCAGCCTCCTTCCCTGCTCTCTCTGCCAGGCTGACCTCTGCTCTCCTTAATAATTCACTTTCACTTCAACCCACCATCATCTCTTCTTTCAGGTGTACTGACTGCTTTGTCATTCACCGCCTCTCATTTTCCCTGCTCTTTTATGTTCTGCTCTGTTTGACCTCATTTTTTCCTTTCCTTTAATAAACCCTGGTTGTCGTATGTTTTTGTGTACTAATTCTAAGTACTAAAAATGCATGCATTTTTCTACCTTATTTATGTTGAACAAATACTTAAGCGCATGGGAAAAGGTTAGGGTAGGAGAAACTTGTAGGTTATATGTGGGAATTTGATTAATTATCTTGTCCCTATACTAACATTTTTAAAACATTTTTTTACATTGTATCAAAGTTGGATTGGACTTTAAAATACACAGATGTGTATAATTACTCCTTAAATTTCCAAGAAAAAAAATATCAGTCCTCAAAAATTGGTCTCTAAGGCCTTTCTTATTTGATTCATGAGATTTTTATTCAAGGATTTACTGCAGTTAGGGAATAAGAGAAACTCCACCTTTGTGTTTAGCTTTATTGGAAATGGCATCAGAATAAATGACCCGTGTGTCTTCACTTGGTCTGTCTGCTGATCCTCAGTTAGTATGAACTGCACAGGACAGTCCTCTCACTTTTAAGCATCAAAAATAACTTCCCTTTGTGCAGGCACAACAATGAGAAGACATTCTTGATCTGGATCAATGAGGAGGATCATACCAGGGTCATCTCAATGGAGAAGGGGGGGAACATGAAAAGAGTCTTTGAGAGGTTCTGCAGAGGCCTCAAAAATGTAAGACTGCTTTTTATGCCTTTTATTTTTTTAACAGCATGGAATCAATGAAGTGGATATGTTTACAGGCAACCCACATAACATGCTATCTAACATTAGCTGTATTGATTTAATAAAGATAGTGACTACTGGCCTGTTGCATTTAGATTTTTATAGATTGAATAAACACAGAGAGAGAGGGCATTAAGATAGTCTGAAAGCATCCACATAAAGAATGCTTGCTAATGAAGAAACTGCTTACACAAGTCTATGAGCAAATTAGTCTGTTGAAAGATGTACAAAACATCCTGTGTAAACATAACCATATAAACATGGAACTCATTTGTGGAATAGTCCAAATTTACCATTAGTGAAAGAGCAAAGGTCCAACTGTACATCTGGTTGCACTATTTTACACCAAAATGTGCTTTTCAGGTGGAGCATCTGATCCAGGAGAAAGGCTGGGAATTCATGTGGAGCGAGAGGCTTGGTTACATCCTCACATGCCCGTCCAACCTGGGCACAGGTCTGAGGGCTGGAGTCCATGTCAAACTGCCCCTGTTGAGCAAGGTAAAATAAAAACGCTTTTACAAAGTGCTAGTTATCCCTTTTGGAACCAGTATGCAAGTGAAAGATGTGGTTAAGTTCGCCTCTCTAACATGATAAATATGCCAGAAATGTTTCTCCATAAAACTATTTATTTGGAAAAAGTGGCTTTTTGCAAAGTAATCCAACAGTTTACATTCCCTGATAAGTTTTAGAACTTTTATCCAAATTTTTACATGAAAAAGGCTCTAAGATTATTACAGCCAACAGTGTGTATTTATGGTCATATTCACATGATGCCAAAGCAGGTTTAGGTGTTAAAATGGTGGCGAAAGCTCCGAGTCGGGCTTCACTAACCCATAAAACTGCTGTAGTACATCCAAGAGGCTTTAGGAGTGCTATGATGATGAAAAGGTAACACTTCTAAGCTAGAACAGAACGTAGCGCTTGCGCAGATGAAGGTTCACTGTGTGTTGCAAGAAGTTCATATAACATTCTTGTAACATCTAACATATGCTGTTCTCTGTGTCTGCTTGCGCCTGGAGCACAACACTGTTGTAAAAGCTGTGCAATTTAGTGTATTTAGTGTAAAAACAAACCAGGATGTACTAGAGTTGCACCAAAACATAGATCACCAGTGAGATTATTGTTGGTATGTTTGCTGCATGTTTACCACATGGAGGTCATATATATGTTGTGTAGTTACGCTGTCCTAATAGAACACAACTGGTAGAGGTTTCAAATCTAACCTTCGTACGTGGTTTCAGACATAAACAGTTTCATGGAGGCTAATCCCCAGTTTGTGTTGCAGAAAGTGCGGATAGCTAAAATACTTTTGCTGTTTTACTGCAATTTGGCGCCGTGTGGACAGCCCCATAGTCATGCAACAGGGGCCACAGTCAGCACAAAGCTCAGTCACTCAGCAAAGATTCTGACATCCTCAATCCACAGTCACAAAATATATACACTTCCAGAAATATGACAAGGATCCTACTGCTGTGCAGAAATTCATTCACACAATTCAAAAACAGTCAATGACAAGTTAAGATGCAGGCAGCAAATGAGACAAAGAAAAGTTACATACAGAAACTATTTAAAGGAAGCCTTTTGATTGTTGGAACACTCTTACACAGCTTGCACAACCAACATGTAAATAAACATGTTATTTTTCCTACTGTTTTTATGTTGGCGGTGAATTCACCTGCAGGTACCAGCTATAAATTCACTCTACCTGCTTCACAGGATCCCCGTTTCAGTAAGATCCTGGACAACCTGCGTCTGCAGAAGCGAGGGACAGGTGGTGTGGACACTGCTGCAGTGGGAGGTGTGTTTGACATATCCAACCTGGATCGTCTGGGATACTCTGAGGTAAGCATCTGAAAACAACCACTTGCTGTTGCCAACAGAGTTTTACGAGAATGTTTCTGAATGGCTGCATGAACATTTTACAGATTGTAAATGTGTAGATGGTCCTGAGTATTACAGCACAGTAGGTCAGTTATGATCACGGATGGTTCTTCATTGTCTCCAGCTGGAGTGTGGTGTACAAAACATATATATATATATACAAAACATATATAT
>JBAMHV010000010.1:10303790-10323346 GCA_037177535.1 Pseudomugil gertrudae
GGACCACCAGACTGAGGAACAGCTTCTTTCCGGAAGCTGTGAGGCTGTTGAACTCTGGAGGACCCCTGTAGCCCCCCATGCTGCACATCATATCTGGACATTCACAACACTCTTTGCACAATGCATTTTTTCTATTTCTATTGTTGGGCTTGCACCGAGACCAGGGTAACAAATTTTGTTCCAACCCATGTATTTACATGTGTTTACATGTATTTACATGGGTTGAAATGAATGACAATAAAAGAACCTTGAACCTAGTGCTACCGGCCAGTAATCATTCAGGCATGACGGGGATGAGTATTTTGGTACCGGTACAATAGAGGTGGACTTGAGACATGTTGGCACAGCTGCTTGAGCATGGGACAGGTTGAAGATGTCCATGAAGACCTCTGCAAGTGACTTTGCACATGCTTTGAGCACATACCTAGGGATGCCGTCTGGGCCAGCAGCCTTTATCAGCCAGCAGCATGATAAATCCACCCACATGCTTAACAATAAGGGAGGATTTCTGTTCATTAAATGTAATATATCTAACATGGATTGATATCTAACATAATATAGATTGATATATCTAACATGGATTTATACACTGTTAAATTCAACATTTTAACTGAATTTGTCAGCAGGACTTGTTTTCAAGTCTGTATCAGGTTCAGTTAGATGCTGATATAACAATTTCTGTCACTGGATTTTGTTTGGTGGTAGCAGGGAAGTTTTAATATTCCAACTAATACATTTTGTTGTTTTTTTATTTTTTATATTTACTCATTTTGAATTTGATACCTGCAACATGATCTAAAAAACTGGGACAGAAGCAACAAAAGACTGGGAATATTCCATGGGTAAACCGGTTTACCTGAAACAGGTAAGTGTCATGACTGGGTGTAAAGGAGCATCTTCAAAATGGGATCACTTACAAGCAAGAAGGAGGCCAGATTTACCACTTTCTGAACATCTAGAGCAAATATACCTACAATTCAATAAGAATGTTTCTCATAGTACAATTGGAAGAAATTCATGGATGTGATCTTCTATCCAACTTTTACTGTCAGTAATGTCTTCAAAAGATTCAGAGAATCTGGAGAAATCTCTGCATGTAAGAGACAATGAATACCCATGATCACTCAGAGGGAACTGCATTAAAAACTGACATTGATAATGTAAAAGCTATGGCCTGGGCTCCGCAGTGCATCAGGAACTACTGCAGTTTGTCACTACATCTACAAGTGCAAATTAAAACTCAACCATGCAAAGAGAAAACTATATATCACCAACACTCAGAAACGCTGGGTTTTCTGGGCCCGAGCTCGTCTGAGATGCACTGATGCCAAGTGAAAAAGTGTGCTTTGGTCTGATGAGTCCTTGTGTGTAATTCAGGAATCTAAATGTTATTATAGTGATTATAATTCATACCAGAATACAACTATACCTCTCACCGGTGTTCCAAGAGCAGGTGTTTAGCACTAATTTTAGAAATAAATTATATTGCTCATGGAGGCTTCTAAATTGTTACTTTGGTTTTAGCAAGAACTCTGAAATGACAATTAGATGAGAAAAATGTCTAAAAGAAATATATCTTTTAAAAACGGTGTGATCAGAGGATGAAGAGTTCTGGCTTTGAAATGAGCTGCACTGGCAGACAACGCCACCTACTGGTTAGTTGTGCAAATGCAGTTAATAAAAGGCATATTTGAACATGAATTTGTGGCATCTTTGGTGCCTTCTGTAGTCTTCAATATAAACTAATGGTGTGGTTTATATACACTACATCAACACATTGGTTTTCAAGCCCAAATACTCATGAACAAGACAACAAAAAATGTTTCAGTTAACAATTGACCCAGCCCCAATGTTTGATCCTTTGGATGCAGTGTTAGCACTTAAATTGCATTATAAAAGTATCCTTTCAGTCAAGATAGGACAACTATTACTTCAGGCTGGAAATCAAGAGAATACCGGAAAGTGGATAAAATCAGACACAGTTGTCAGTTTATTATACTTTGGGTATTGAGTTTCATCAATGTACCAATTCAAAGGTCTGAGTCAGGTCTGGGCCCATGAAGGGATAGAAAACCAAAACAAAAGCCACAAACAGACTGAGAAAGGGGTTTTTATATCGCTAATGGCTCCAGTACACTAAATCCTGGTGGCTTTTGTTTTTCCACAACAGATAAGATGGCACAGTGACTGCAAAAACCCATGCATTACCACGATTATTTGTGTGTTTGACCTTTCCTCTGACATCTGAGCCAAGGCTGAGATCAGTTGTGGAACATTAAAACATGATTTAATAAGAACATAAAGTAACCTGATTAAATGTGGTGCTGCAGTTGCCTGAGGAGGGGCCATAAGTTTAATTTAATTAAACTACATTTAGCCAGTGCTGCTTTCCATGACAGGAGTAGAAGAAATGTGTATACAAGTCGACTCAGTTTAATAGAATTTAATCTGCAGATAGTTATGGCAATGAATGTAATTATTATCCTAAAACAAAGTCTACTTCCAATTTGTCTATCATGAAAAACTATTACCTTACAATTATAGTAAAGTGTAAATGCCAGACAAAACAAAAAAAAAAAAGTTTTTCAGAGTGAAAAGGCCATGATCAATATGAATCAACTATTAACATAACACTTCCTAGTGTGAAAGAGGAGTTTTGATTTAGCCGTGTCATCATTGGTTTAGATTACATTTCGTTCTAATTCACTCACTTCCTATTGGTTAAAAGGGGAGAGTGACGTCAAGATTAAGCCAATTGGAGGCTGCCACACTGTGGTAAGGAGAGGTCCTACTGCCTGTGAACATCTTCAACGCCTCCATCCCTTTCTTTCTCTATCGCCTAGTTTACGTCGGCCTTGTCTGACTGTCTTGCGGCTTTAGCGTTCATATCGCTCGAGTGCTGAAGAGGGGCAGGCAGGAACCCCATCTGCAATTCAAGCCTTTTTTTGTGCGTGTTGAAACTTAAGAAACTGCTGTGTGCGCGATGTTGAGGTTGATCGTTTTGGCCGCTCTTGCGGGGTTCTCTTGGGGCAGTGATGTGCTTGAGTACACAGATGACGATTTCGAAAGCAGGATTGGAGACCACGATCTCGTTCTTGTGGAATTTTTTGCACCTTGGTAAGTTGGCCTGGTTTTTTGTTTTTTTTTTTAAGTCTTATCAGTTAGATTTCTTCTTAGCATACACGACTAAAATGTTGACGTTAGCTGGTCTGCTGCAAAAAATAATGCTGCAAATCTATCTTTTTGTTTCTTTTAAGATAATTTAATTTGGTCTAAGTTACTTCTCAGAGGGACATTGGTCTTTACCTAACGATTACTCTGATTATATTCAGTTTATTGGCAAAGAACCAAATATTAGCATGTTAGCTATAAGCGGAAACATCGAAAGACTCAAGCTAGCTAACTTGCTGTATTGATTTTCGTATTTGCAATCAAATCATTCAATTAAACTCCATCAGACTCAAAGCGAATATGATTTTGTTTAAATAAAACATAACGTGCAACGATGTTTGTTATTAATGGTCTTAATCTTTTCTGTGGAAAGTACATGCCAATGAAGCTATGAGGAAGTAGGGAGGTGTGTCCTTTCGTTGTTGTAAGCATATGATTGGCTAAAGAAGTTTTGGTGTCCAACACTGATTGGTCCAAAGAAAGTGACGTATTTATACGGTGCCAAACTTAAATATACAGAAGTAAATGGGTAAAAATGGAAACTTAAGCTCTTTAAACATTTTTTCACAGAGGTTAGAAATATACGTTTAGAACAAATAAACACTGTTTTCTGTTCATATGTAATTATTTACTGCTTTACTTAGTAGTTTGATAATCCAATCAGCATTGTGACTGGTTAAAGTAGATTTAGGTACAGCCCTTGTGTGTTTACTCACTTAACGTATTGTAAGTTCAGTGAATCCCTCTTTCCATAATCTTTAAGCTTGTTGTGTATTGAATTACAAGAGGTATCACATTGCCATCAGAGAAGTTAGTACATCACACTACAGGAGCTTTGCCAAGTCTTTTAAATGACGTGTAAGTCGTGCTCATGTTTACTGATCCATTTACTCTATCCACTAGGTGTGGTCATTGTAAACGGTTAGCACCGGAGTATGAATCGGCAGCTACACGTTTGAAAGGCATTGTTTCACTGGCCAAGGTATTGCATATTGCAGTTATTTTTCTCCTGTTTTGTAAGGTTTGCTGAACTCTTCTTTAGCACTTGAAAAGGTGAAATATTTCTCTCCTCCCAGGTTGACTGCACAGCCAACAGCAACACATGCAGCAAATATGGTGTCAGTGGCTACCCAACGCTGAAGATCTTCAGAGACGGAGAAGAATCTGGTCCCTATGATGGGCCCAGAACTGCAGGTATTTTATGTTCATCTGAAGTCTTCACTAAAATGAGTTTTAAGTCGGATGTTTTTGGCACCATGTGACTGTTTTTAATCATCCTCTACATCTCATTTTCCTCTCTGTCTATGTTTTTGTGAAGATGGGATTGTCAGTTTTCTGAAGAAGCAGGCTGGCCCGGCTTCTGTGGAGCTCAAGACTGATGCCGACTTTAACAAGTTTGTGACAGATCACGATGCAAGTGTTATTGGTGAGTGAGTATTTCTAACTTTCATAACCACCTCATCTGGCACCTGATTAGTTTTATTCTGTCTCAATGTAAATCTGTGTAAGGTTGATCGGCTGCACTTGTGACATCATGACTCAGAGTTTTAGCTAGAGATGTTAGATGCTGTAATGGATTATATGTCTCTCTAGGGTTCTTTGCTGATGACAAGAGCACAGCACAGGCAGAGTTCCTGAAGGCAGCCAGCGCATTGAGGGACAATTATCGCTTTGCCCACTCCAACTCAGAGGCTCTCCTCCAGAGCCAAGGCATTGATGGAGAGTGAGTTATCTTTCTACATATGGCCTTAAACACTCAACATGCTCTTAATTGTAAAGTCACTACATATTCTAAGTACTTGGCTTCAGGTATCTTTTGGACTTTAACACGTACTTACTGAGGTAGACATTAAGACAACTGTCAAATTTATCACCACTAATATTTCCTGTTTTGTTTGTAGGGGAGTCGTCTTGTTCCGTCCACCACGTCTGAGCAACAAGTTTGAAGACAGCTCAGTCAAATTCAGTGAAGACAAATTCACCAGCAGCAAAATCAAGAAATTTATCCAGGACAACATGTGAGCATCTCCAATTCATTGGTGTACATGCTCATGCACCAACTGCTGCAGAAACAATAACTCTTTATTTCCAAGCAATTCAAATCAGCTTTATTTGTACTGTTTAGCGCCACTTCACCACAGTGTTATCTCAGGGCACTTCACAGACATCAGTTTGAGCTAATTCATAATCAACAGCATAGCTAAAGCAAAAAATTGCATCAAATCTTGAGTTTGATCCAATCTCCCATCCTGAGCATGCACGAGGTGACGGTGAGAAGGAAAACTCTCTGGAGTAAGGAAAACCTCTGGCAAAACCCGGCTCAGGGAGGGCAGCCATCTGCCTCGATTGACTGAGATGGAGAGGACAGGAAACTGATTAACACACACTTCAACTTTTATCCAGCAAGACCTGCAGAAAAGAAGAAATATGTTAATGATCATATATTAAATGAAAAATGAGCAGGGAAAGGTAAAGGAAGTGCTCGGTGCATTATAGGATGTCCCCATGACTGCATATATTTGTGTGAGTTACATTATTAACCCTGTTGTGATACACTGTCCTGGATATTTACATACCGTACATGGCTCTGTGCCAACAGGACCTTTGTAGCTGCTCAGGGTGCCTTTGTGTACACAGTCATATTCAGGCAGCACTGGGGGTTCATGCTGTGTTTTTTTTATTACTAAGTCCTGAAGGTAACTTAAGTCATTTGTTTGAAAGTGCTATTAAAAAAAAACACAATTTACACAGGCTGACTGTTATTTAGGAGGTAGATAATAAAGATAAATTCTGTGCAGACCTCGAAGAATCTGTGGCTCCAACTGGGAAATGGTGTACACAGAAAACTGTAGCCATCAGTTCTCTTCTCTCTGCTAACTGCTGCTCACATTGTGGAAGATGCCCACTTATTCTTTTGTTTTCCCAGGTGTCATATCCTCTGTGTGGAATTAAAGCTTGGCATTTGCGTGGCTCTTGTGGGCACTTCCTAATACATCTGAATGTAACAGCCATACACTGGCTAAATAAGAGTGATGTTTGTAAATGTTTCATTGTGACTTTCTCTCTTTTGCAACTCAGCTTTGGAATATGCCCCCACATGACGGACGACAACAAGGACCAGCTTCGTGGCAAGGACCTATTGGTGGCTTATTATGATGTTGACTACGAGAAAAACCCCAAAGGATCAAATTACTGGAGAAACAGGTTGGTGTTTTGAACCTCGTGCTTGCACTTTGCTTAGCATCGTGTAGCAACTTTCACATTTCTCCACTTTACTTAAATGTCTGTCTAATGTGGGTGTGTAGTAGTGAGCCACATTCTCAGAAAAAGAATCAAATGCTAGTGGCACCTGTTTTCTGTTATATCTGACTGCTTGATTTAAACCAAATGAACATTTTGCAGGGTGATGAAAGTGGCTAAGAGCTTCCTTGATCAGGGGAAGAAGCTGAACTTTGCTGTTGCCAACAAGAACCTCTTCAGCCACGATGTGTCAGAGTACGGGCTTGACAGCACCTCAGGAGAGCTGCCTCTGGTGGCCATCCGCACAGCCAAGGGAGACAAATACGTAATGAGTGAGGAGTTCTCGTAAGTCCTGGCAAACTTGATATTTCATAATTTGTGTGCACATTGGTGCCAGTGTATTAGGAGTTTCTGCTCTAATGTTTGTTTGGAATGGCTTTCAATTCAACGATTGTGACAGTGCACAACTGAATGCTCAACCATGCATGCAAAGTCTGTATGCAGGACCCTGATGGAGATTTACTTTCATGACTGTAGTTATGTCACATGTTGGGCACAAACTCACATTTTATTTATAAAGAACTTCTGCATAAAATTCCATTTTTAAAAAGCACACCTGATTGTAGCTCTTAAATGCACTCACTCATCTGTACACAACATGCATTCACACACACACACACACACACCCTCCTCCAGGTCTCTGTCTCTAACTGAATGTTATTATGGAATATTGCTGTGAAGGCTGACACATTTGCACTGCTATGAAATGATCGATTAGGTTGCCATTAGCAACAGTTATGATGTCCTGAATTATTCTTTTGATCATATACTTGTGAATTTTCCATAGTTATCAGGAGAAGCAGTAGATAAAGCAATGACCACTAAATGCAAATAACCCATCAGACAGATTGTTTTCACAAACTTGGAGATGCTCCACTCATTTTTTTTTTTCCTGCTAACAGCCGAGATGGAAAAACTCTGGAGCGTTTCCTGCAGGACTACTTTGATGGAAAGTTGAAGCGCTACCTCAAATCCGAGCCCATCCCAGAGAACAATGATGGACCTGTTAAGGTGATTAATTCCTCCTGACTTGGATTGTTTGCTGGCATATTTTCTATTCAGATTTTAAATGATGAACTCATTTCCTTACATTTTTTTTATTAGATGTATTGAATAAAGGGCTACGAGTGTCTCATTGTTATACAGTCTGTAACGGTTCCTATTCGCTCCCTGAACCATGATAACTTAATTATAGGAAGATTTTCTACAGTTTCTTTGTTAAAATAAGATTCAGTCAATGTGATCAATTTGACAAAGTTACATGAAAAATGTAAGGAAAAGGGGGGGGGTGCAAACTGCACCCTATCAGGTGGTAAACAAACCAGTGTATTTCCTGGTAAAACTGCAATAAAACGGTTAACCTTTAATAAATTATGTCTTTAGGTTTTGGTGGCCGAGAACTTTGACGACATTGTCAATGACGACAGCAAAGATGTGCTCATTGAGTTTTATGCACCATGGTGCGGACACTGCAAGAGTCTGGAACCCAAATACAATGAACTGGGAGAGAAGGTAGGAACGTGAATCCCAACATGATGCTCATTGCGGTTTCCTTTTTACAAAATAAAACTAATAGCAGCTTCATTTCCATCATCTTCCACTTGGATGACTATGTGAAATGAAATGATTTTCCTGCTTTAACAGCTGGCTGATGATCCCAACGTTGTTATCGCCAAGATGGACGCCACAGCCAACGATGTGCCATCTCCATATGAAGTCAGCGGGTGGGTCTAGAGTTATACAATATTATGTTATATATTTATATGATCTGTATATGTGTGGCTCAGCTTGGAAATAGGTGAAAATTGAAATGTGTCATTATCTGATGGGACAATGTGACGGTTCACCTGAAGTAAAATCTGTTCCTGTCGTCTTTTGTTTCCTCAGTTTCCCCACAATCTATTTCTCCCCAGCTGGTCGTAAGATGAATCCAAAGAAATATGAGGTGAGCTTCTGTTCTTACAGTTTGATTTCATATCTACGTCTGCTGATAACCGTGTCACTCTGCTCTTATTACAGGGAGGCCGGGAGGTTAGTGATTTCATTTCCTACCTGAAGAGGGAGGCCTCCAACCCTTTAGTGATGCAGGAGGAGACAAAGAAAAAGAAGAAGAAGAGGGATGATAAGCCAGAGCTATAAAGGCTCCAAACAGGAACTCATCACCTGCCCCCCATATCAACAAGAGGAGGAGAATTGGGGAAGAGAAAGAACTAAATTATATTCCACTCTTAGTGAACGACCAAATGGTCTGAAGCCGAAGTCATAAAGACTCGGATCTCCCTAGGTCCTCTGCTGCTTTGGGAAAACTGTTGAAGGTGGAGAGGTGGTGGCCAGGGTCTGCTCGATGTTAAAGAAACAAAAACACATTTTTAGGGAAGAGGGAATGGCTTTTGAGAAAAATAATTTTAAAAAAAGATTTGTTTCCTCTGGTCTATCTAATACACCTCAGGCTGATGCGCCTTGGTTTGATACAAATTTCCAGTAATCTGTCATTTCGGGTTTTGTCGACATCAAAGGGGATAGGTTTCTTTTTTTTTTCTTTTCTTTTTTTTCTCGTTTTGTAACTGGTCTTTGTTTTTGTACATTTGGAAGGATTGTGAAATAAAAAGACCCACAAAACCAAAATTAACTTTACAATTTGATGCTTTGTTTTCATGACAAGAAGAGGGAAAGACTTGATTTTAGAATTAAATCTGTGAAAGAAGGAAAAAAGAAACACTTGTCAGTGTCTTCCTGCACCTAAACTTATATCTTCAGGTGCCTTGACTTAACCAAAAGTGTAAATGTACAGTCTCAAAAAAAGACATCACAAATATGACTTCATGTGCTAAAAACTGTTGTGAATGCATGGTGGCCATCAGTAGATAAATGTCTTCCAGATACAAATGTGTTTCTGCTAAAATTTTCCTTTTAAAAAAATTACTCTAATGCATATTTAGAGCCAATACTTTTGTTGTAAAGAGTCAGAGATTTGTTGTAAAGAGTCAGAGATAATGTAATAGTGGCACATATGACAGCTGTCATGCATGTTGACCTACGGCAAACATAGAAATGGCTCATTCTAATATAATTACACCATGTGTAAATGCCAACAGTTTTTATTAGCACATTTTTCTGTCAATCTGGGATTTTGTTAAACTACACATTTATAATCTAGTTGTTTCATTGATATGTTTTTCTTTTGGAACAAAAAACACAATCTTGATTTAATATGGATAATCTTGATTTAAAAAAAATCAAGATCTTATATATGGGTGTGTATGTGTGTGTGTATATATATATATATATATATATATATTTCTCAAATAGTAAATGGAATGTGTGTATATATATTGTATGTATATATATATATATAGCTGACTGATGAGTTATTTTTGTACTGTGTAATACATAAAAAATTATTAGGAATTACGTTTCAAACCCTTGAAACAAAACATATAAATATAACAGCTTATGTAACACCTTTCCATTAAAACAAACTTAATTCCTTACAGTATTTTAAATTAATTGCAAATAAACTTAATATGCCTCTAAATTGGTTTAATAGAATTTGGGGAAATAAATTGGCAACATATTTGGTGCAATCTTTGATATATTTTGGTATTTTTTAGGAAATAAGTCATATTAAAATCTGTACCACAAATTTCACTTACTAGTTTTTTTTCTTTAAATAAGTCAGTTTTCCCTTAAAGTCAAGTTTTATGTGGATCGTCTTTAATATTGATACCATTGACAATTAAAATTTCTAAAATGAACTTCCTTAGTTGTACAACGCAATTATTCTTAGAGTCAGCCACTAGGGGGCGACTGTTGTTTTTTGGTCGTTGAGTTAGCACAAATTAAGTGAAGAAGAAGAGGCTGAGCCAATAGGCGACCGATGAGAAGAACTTGCCCAGACATGATCACCGTGCCGACACGTGCTGCTCAATAAGGTATGATATGCACTTTTCTTTATACTAAATATGATTAGTTTATAGGTGTCACAATTTTAAAAGACAAACATATATTTCAGTACAGTAAGAGATAAAATAAGAGTTATGTCTGGGCCTATCTAACGTGTTTTTTAAAACGTAGGTACGTCTCGCCAGGTTTTAAACATCGTCATCGCAAACTCCATGGAAATCTCTGGAAGATATTATTTAATGTCACCATAGACAAAGTCAGACCTAATATAAATCTTGAACCAGCTTTCCCTCAAATATTTATAACCAGCGTTTAATTGTACTTACAATTAACGAGCCATTCAAATCCCGTTATATTGATTTTGAATAGTAATTTGATTACTTGAAGTTATAATCATTTTTTAAAAACCTGGCAAATCTGCTACATACAATAAATGTTCTATTTAAGAAAGAATGTATATTTATCCTTATTTGTTTGTATCCTTTTTAACAACTTTCAAGGTAAACAACTAGCTAACTAGCATAGAATGGTGAAAACAGGCATTTTCAATGGTGTGTTGTATAGCCACCATAATGTGTTGTAGTACAGATGTGTCACAGGCTGTTTACTCTGCTGCTTTAGTGTCATAAGGAGAATATTTACTCTAAATGTTCATATGAAATATTGAAAACGATACTAATTGTTTTTTTCTAATTCCCCCCAGATGACAACAAAACCAGTATTGACATTTAAAGGTGGATGCTGGTTAGAGCCATGGAGAATGCAAGAGCCAGAAAGAAACGCCACGATCGGATGGTAATTTCTGACCGAAATATGAAACGATTGGGTACCTCATGTGGACCCATGGATCCACTAAAAAGAACTAAATTGAGTGACCCAGACCTGGAGAAAAAATGTCCTCTGAACTGTGAAAGCAAAAGTGTTGACATTAATGAACACAAGCCCTCTGATCAGAATGGTTTATTAATAGTTCCTGGAGACAGCTGGGAGATTGATAGTGGTTTCTGCTCTGAAGCTAGTCCTCCAGCCAGTGGCCGGAGTTCACCGTGCATCAGCTCATACTCTACGTCAGTGGTGGCGTTGGACTGTGAGATGGTGGGGACGGGACCTGGTGGGATATGCAGTGAGGTGGCCCGCTGCAGCATCCTGGACTATCATGGTAATATCCTGTATGATAAATATATCATACCCTGTCAACCCATAACTGACTTCAGAACTCGCTGGAGTGGGATCCAAAGGCATCATCTTCGTAATGCCACACCCTTTGTTCAGGCCAGAGAAGAGGTAGGTACTGCTCACCTAATTGCTGCCTCTGAAGTTCTTTAATGACTCTTTAATAGCAGAGGCTGTGTTTGTGCTTGTCAGTTGATGTGACATAATAAAGCAACAGTAGAAATACCCTTCTTTGGTGAAAGTTTATACTGTCTTCATTAGTTAAACTATTTTAAGGTACTTTTTGTAGGACAAAGTTAGTTTGTTTACCAGCTTAACATGTTTTCGGCTACTTCCTGTAGTCTTCATCAGAAGTGTCACATGATGTTGATGAAGATTACAGAAAAACCTGTTGCTGCTCAGATGTTTTTACTTAGTTATTGACCGATCTTGTGTTTTTGTGATCTTAAGATGAGGCTGCAGAGCAGATTTAACAGAGTTATTTGGAGCAGCATTCTGAGGAAGGGATGTCTTAGAAATAATCGGTTGTGTGACAGTTCACTCAGGTAACTGTGATTTGTGCCTCTCCTACAGATCGTTAGTATACTTGAAAGAAAAGTGGTTGTGGGTCATTCCATCTACAATGACTTTGAAGTACTTGATATCCTCCATCCATGTCACATGGTCAGGGACACAAGTACAACACATCTACTCAGCCGGTTAGCTGGTTACTCTCACGAACGCTGTGTCTCCCTTAAAACTTTGACCAGTAAGCTGCTAAACAAGAAAATTCAGGTAAGGGTTGGGAGCATGATCAAATCTGTTGAAAAACAAAGATGGCTTACTTAAATAAAGTCTGAGAAAAGTCTAAATACTTCACAATGTGTATGAGTCCATAATTCATACTGTTTACGTGTCCTTTTTTATTTATTTTTTTCCTCCCTGTGGAGAGATTTTGTTAAATATTGCTGTTCAGACTGACCCTGCATGTTCCTCTGTCCAGGTTGGAAGGAGAGGTCATTGTTCAGTGGAGGATGCCAAAGCCTCCCTTGATCTCTACAAACTGGTAGAGGGCGAGTGGGAGCGGGAGCTGCAAAGAAAGTTGCAAGACGATGACTCGCCACTCGAGCCAAGCTTTGCTTCGTCTAACCATTACATGCAGGACGAGTACTGGCCTGATGACATCGTCCCAGATAGTCACTCACTAAGGGAAAATATGTTCTACTTTTAGGGGAAAACATTTAATATTTTCATTGCATGATGATGGGAAAGAGGGGATTTAGATTATAAGTGATTTGGAGTATTTAACAGCAGTTAAAAAGGAACAATTGAACATATCTTTTTGTATTTATCTTGTTTCATACATATAGCTGTTTAATCTAAATTAACACTATAACTTATTACTCTTAAACATGTAAAACATGATGGTTACAGCAGAGGTGTGCCTCTAAAGGCTTTGATGATCAAGCTGCTTGTTTTTTACTTAATGTTTATGGAGTCATTTAAAGTGCAGAGTTTGCAGTTTTCTCAGTGTGTTTGCACTAACTTGAAAGGAAACTTTATCATGCTCATCGTGACCCTGTAAGGATGCTCTTAAGTACAACACAAGGCGGACATTGAAATCTGCATTGAGAAACTTAAATTGACGGTCTGTAATTGATATTATATTAATCTGTGGTAAAGTTGTTCAGAAAACTGAGATGAAGCTCATCAGTCCCAGGAAAAATGTATATCTGGTGGTTAATCATAAAAGCTGCTGTCTGAAATAAAGAGAGGGTTACTATTATAGATCTAATCATTTGGCAGAACAGCTGGTGTTATTACTCACCGCCAGAAGAGGGAGATAAGTTCTTCACTGCAGTTTTTACCTGTTAACATTGTGAAATGACTTCCCTTCATTTGAGCCGCTTATGTTTCTGGTGTTATTACAGTTCTGTACTTGGATGTGCCTCAGGGTTTTCATTCCCTGCTGCTACCCGTGGTTTAAAGAACATGTGAAATCTAAATAAAGGTTTGTTATTGTGAAATTACTTTTGTGTGGGTATTTTTCAACAGATCAGAAGGTAAAGCTGCGTTGAACTGCACAAGGGTATACTGCGCTCCTTAATAAATGTGGCAACACACTCCCAGATAGCAGCTGTACAATCTGTGTTTAAAATGTGGTCTGATAAATTGTCAATTTAAAGGGATTTATTACACTCAAAAAAGAAATTGGGACAGAGGGGTAAAGGCAAAGCCTGTAAATAAAAAGCTGCAATTGTGTGTTTAATCTACCAATGAAACAGCAGGATTGTTAGCAGCTTTAACGTGTGGCATCATTTGATGGCACCGGGTCCAAATAGGTTACCAAAGCCACCTCTACAAGGTCTGTGCTGACCCTGTATGACACATTTTAGTTTGAGAGGATGTTTAATTATATGCTGAATTAATTTCAAACTGGTTGATTCAGGCTGCATCCATGTGATGTGCAGAACCACCACATCTTAATGCTGATGCTGTAGATCAGTTTGCATAAAGTTCAGAGTGAGCAGATTGTGCTGCTTTGTGGTAAAAACTGAACTGGACCTGCAGCTGGACCTGTTTATTTTGAGTTCTGTAAATGGCTTTGTTCTTGTTCCTTGTTGAGGGTACAGTCCAGGCTATAGTGAGAACAGAGCATGGTATTGTTTGTACAATCCATCTAATTTTGTTCCCTAAATCGCTTCATTGAGCTGATCAGACCCGATTTAACAGATTACTGGCCGGCTGCCTGCTTCTTTGAGATTGCATCAGGGAAAAAACGTGCATCAGTGATGTTCAAACTTTCAGGATCATAGAGTGAAAAATGGGCAACATCCAGGTATGAAATGGTCAAATGCTGCTGGAAGAGCCCTCAATTCACCCACGTAGATTAAAAGAAAATCAAGAAAATAGTTTAATTCACATTACTGGTGTTTTTAGGATCACACGCTAGTATAATTTTAACTGAGAATAATAAAGATTTATTACTTGTATTTACTCTATTCCTCTCATCCTTTTCTCCAATTGTGGTTCTTGAAGTTTGAGCTTATAGCAGCATGATTTACACCAGACCCATTTCTGCCACATTCAATGCTGTTTAAACATGAACTACAATCAACTGAAAATGGCTCATCACATTTTATCCACTATCACTGTTCACTCATAGTAACCTCCACAGACATGCACTCCATCCACAGCGCAACCATTAAGGTGACTATCACGTGCGCTGCGTCATGGTGTTCTCGGTACTGAGACCTGAGACGTAATGCATATGTGAACTAATCTGATCACATGGAATTGTGGGTAGTTTAGGGGCCATGTTTATGGATGAGTGTGACCGAGTTACATCCGAGGTGGTGGAGGTTTGTGTAAAGAAATGTTTGCATTTCCATCAATCCATTCCAACAACTTTGATAGATCTGCACACTGATTAAATAATCTGATTAGGAAATGGCATCACAAATAGATTCAAAGTAAACACAGGAAACACCTGATAAAACTGTATGACAGTAATTCTGCTCTAAGATAATACTGGTTGTGACTTGATTATGACAATATCAGGACTGTTATTGAAACTATAGAGGCTTTCTTTTACCTGAGTTGGTTCACACTGCAGGATCACATCATTCACATCCTCTAGGAACGCCACCTTAAGTCATCTGTTGCCTAGAATATGTCATTACATCACTCAAAATGTACCCAGGCCTTTTGCTATTGTTCACACACCCACTGCCACTTTTATGCTGATTGAAAAGAAAAAGAAATCTGTTGGATGTAATCTGCTGTGACGCCACTAATCCCAGCACTACAAATCACAGGTCCCCTCTACCTCTGCTCCACACAGACTGCTTCAACTCTTGCCAGCTACTTCACATCTGCCTAAGGTAGGACTTAAGCAATGCCTCTCAGCATCCTTACAACCTCTACATCTCCCACAACAGTTTGTTAGCCAGCAGTTTAAACCAGGGACGCTGCTGTTATGAGCATCTAGTCATTCCTGATGTTTTTTTCTCCTTCCAGGTTTAAGATTGTTGCCCTTTACTAAACAGACTTCATATCTTGGAGCTTAAACTGAGACCAACAAAGAAAAAAGTGCCTTAACTGTATCACAAATCTGGATGTAAGATTGTGTAGATATGAAGAAATGATACTATGCCCATTTAATGAATGTTTTTTAATTGTCTGCTTATAATTGTAGACTTAATTAAAGCTCTAATATTAAGTTTTCAAGTATATATCTGCATAGTTTGAGAGCCAGTGTGTCTGCTCATAGTTAAAGCAAAAAGAGTGTCAGCATTAAATCTCCTGATAAATCATCCAGAAATGGACAACTGCCAAATATAGCATAATCAAGGTACCCTGTGAGTGCACAGAGGATGGGATGAAGAGGGATTATTATGAATCACAGTGTGGCAATTGTTCTTGTATTTACTGGAAATCACAAATTCCTCCCCTCCTTTTCCCCAGACTGTCCAAAGCTGATTTGAAGAGCAGAAAGCATGGCTGTAGTCGTAAGTACTTCCATCTTTACTTGGTTAAAACTGCAAAGAAGTCTAATATATACAGATCTCTGGGGGGATTGAGACTGAATAACAATCTACCACCCATTTCACCCCATCTCATACTTACCATCTTCCTCCAGCTGCAGCTCAACATTTCACAAGGCCAAATTCCTTTCTTATGGACGCCCTCAACAGCTACAGTAGCTTTAGCTGCTAATCTGATCCTTGCCTCAGACCCACAAGCAGTCTTTACTATGTATTTACAGGCTTTACTGGACTCATGTGAGGAAGATTAACCAAACACTGAGGTCTATTGAGTTGGGCCTGCAACTGGCGGACAGGCACTCTGACTAATGCATTATAAATGTTTTAAAGATCACACAGCAAAACCAAATCATGTGATAGAATTATATTGACAAGCAAAAATGTTTAGCTTTTACCGAACAACCCTTTTGTCAAGCTTAAAGGACAGAGTTGTTTAGGTATGAAAAATATAGGTTTAATTTAGGATTCACTGGCTTGTCTCTCCACAGAGTGGAACTTACCGTATGGTGTCAGAGGAGGAGCAAGCACTCAGAGCCAAGCTGGAACATCTTACTGTCAAGGACCACGGCCCAGTGTTTGGACCCTGTGCCACCCTGCCAGATCACACCAGACAGAAGGTAGATCTGATTTGTCCACTGAAACAGAAAAGATGCTGATACTATCAGCTCAAGAAATAAAACCGTCAACCCCAACTGCTGAATTGCTTGCCCAAACAGAAGTCCACAACTTAATATAAAGAATCATTTACATATCTGACAGTATAAAATGATGTAAAACATCTAACATCATTTTTTGTTCTGGGTTCCCTTACAGGCCAAGGATGAGTTGAATGAGACAGATGAGAAGCGAGTGTCTGCGGTGAAGGAGCTACGAGGAATAATCAAGGACAAGGCAGATGCAGGAGATGAGCTGGCCAAAGGGGTGCAGGACACCTTTGGAGAAAAACCAGATAGTATGCTAGTTCGCTTCATTCGTGCCAGAAAGTATGACGTGCCCAGAGCCTTCGATCTTATGAAGGGTATGTCAAGATAACTGGCTGATGATTACTTCAGTGACTGTATTTCCTTTTTTCTATATAAAAATGTAGCCATGATGTCAATGTGAACAAGGAAGTGGGTGTTTTTGGCTTCCTTTATTGATTCATTAAGAGTGCATATGATCCAAAGTGTTCTTTAACACCGCCAAACCCTCAAATGAAGTGCTCAAATGTTTAATGATAGTCAAATAAATTTTCTCTGTTTATCCAGGATACGTGCGTTTCAGGAAGGATTACCCTGAGCTGTTTGAGAATCTGACCCCAGAGGCTGTACGCAGCACCATTGAGGCCGGCTATCCCGGCATCCTGCACAGCAGAGACAAATACGGCCGCGTGGTTCTGCTCTTCAACATCGAGAACTGGGACTACGAAGAGATCACCTTCGATGAGGTGCGGGCTTCACTACATCTGCCAAGTTTGATCAGCTATCAACAGACACGTGTACTAGAGAGGTTCCATACATCATAAAGCATAACTATGAATCCTTATATGCCTTCAGATTTTGCGTGCCTACTGTGTGATCCTGGAGAAGCTCCTGGAAAACGAGGAAACTCAGATCAATGGGTTCTGCATCATAGAAAACTTCAAAGGTTTTACCATGCAGCAAGCATCTGGAATCAAACCAACGGAGCTCAAAAAGATGGTAGACATGTTGCAGGTGGGAGAAGTCAATCTAAACCTTGAGCTGTGTCTTAATAAATTGTTAGAGCAGTAAATGAAGACCATTGAAGGATTGTAGACAAGTGACCGTTGCTCTTTGTGTTCCACCAGGACTCTTTCCCTGCTCGTTTTAAAGCTGTGCACTTCATTCACCAGCCCTGGTACTTCACCACCACCTACAACGTGGTTAAACCCCTCATGAAGAGCAAGCTCCTAGAGAGAGTGAGTCAGAATAATGATTGATGTTTAGAAGCAGAAATAAGAGGTGTAATGAAGAAACGTTCATTACTGCCGCTCCCAAAACATCTTTGAAATAAAAACAACATATGTGCTGTAAATAACAAGTAAATTAAAGGACTTTTTCCACTTTAGCTCTACAGACACAGAAAACCCAGTCTCAAATATCACTAACACATGCTGTCCTTGTTTAAGGTGTTTGTCCACGGAGATGAGCTGGAGAACTATTACAAGGAGTTTGACGCAGACATCCTTCCCTCCGAGTTTGACGGAAAAGGCTCCAAGTATGACGGCAAAGCGACAGCTGCCAAGCTGTTTGACTAAACATCGTCTGAGAAGGCTGAGAGCTCGTGTTTTACAAACCCGGATAGACTATGGAGAATCAAAGTCCAATCTAGCTATGTGGTTGTAGCAACTGGTGTTATGAAAGGCATGAGTGTGTGAGAAACTTTTAAAGCTGTTTTACAGTGGTTCCAATAAAGCGTATGTCAGATTTGTTACCAGCATTTCACTCTGCTGTATATCATCTGTACTGTACAAACCTTTCAGATGCCCGTTATCCTGCAGTTTTCAGAAGATTCCCTGCAACAACACACCTGAATCAAATAAAATGAAACAGCAGCTTCTTGCCACAATAATAATAATATTAATACATTTTATTTCTGGGTGCCTTTCAGGACCCAAGGTCACCTTACAAAACCATTAGAATAAAAAAAAAACAAACAAACATGAGAATTAAAATCAGTTTAAAACAGAAAAATAAAACAATTTTAAAAAAACAAACACGAGAATTAAAATCAGTTTAAAACAGAAAAATAAAACAGAATTTAAAAAAAAACAAACACGAGAATTAAAATCAGTTTAAAACATAAAGAAAAATAAAACGTCATAAAGCAAACAGTTAAAAAAAAAAGGTTAAAGTGTGTAGGCCAGTTTAAACAGATGAGTTTTAAGTTGTGATTTGAATGATTGAAGTGAGTCAATGTTACGGAGCTCAGGTGGGAGTGTGACAAAGCTTAAGGCTCTCCTCTCCATGGTGGTTAAACGGGCAGAGGGAACAACAAGGTGGATGGAGGAAGATGACCTGAGAGTACGGGAGGAAGTGGAGTGATTTGTTGGGAAGACCAAAGAGAAGTGAGTTACAGTAATCAATTCTTGAGGTGACCAGACTGTGGATGAGGATGGCAGCAGCATGTGGAGTGAGGGATGAATGCAGGCGGTTGATATTACGAAGGTGGAATTAGGCAGACCGAGTGATGCTGTTGATATGAGCTTGAAATGAAAGGGTGCTGTCGAGAATGACGCCCAGACTCTTAACCTGAGGGGAGGGGAGAATGGAGGAGCTGTCGATGTTAACGGAGAAACTGTGAGACTTGGTTAGAGTGGAGGCCGTGCCGACAAGTAGAAATTCTGTTTTACTACTGTTGAGTTTGGTTTTGATTAGATGTAGAGCTGGGTGTCGTCTGCATAAGAGTGAAAGTCGATATTATATTTACGAAATATGTGGCCAAGCAGGAGGACATAGACAATGAACAGAAGGGGCCCCAGGA